>CAUDMG010003825.1:387500-602500 GCA_958450375.1 Homarus gammarus
ACCTAACCATTCTGAAAACCGAAAAATTCCAAAATCCGAAGTGCCTCTGGCCCCAAGGATTTTGGATAAGGGATTGTCAACCTGTAATACAGTATACAGGTAGTGTAATCTTAAGTTTGACAGAACAATTACAGGTATTTATAGTGCTTGTGAGGTGTTACTGTCATGAAAAGTCATCAGTAGTGTTAGCTTTGTCAGAAAAATATTCTGTACTGTACAGTGCCTGTGAGATGTTGCACACAATCCAGTTCATCTGTCCCTTGCAAACTCGTCAAGAAATTGCCCCTTGCTGTTCATAAGTACTGTACCTAATACAACTCTGTTTTTATTTCATATTTGGTATACAGTGATCCCTCGGTTAACGAAATTTCGGTTAACGAACTGCCTTCCATAAGAATCTTCAATGTGGTTAAAGAACAAAAATTCGGTTAACGAATTTCTTACTAACCGACCTCAACATGTTTTCGCTTGCACTGGCCGGGCAACCAGCTTTAGCATCAGTCCGCTAATACATTAATCGGTTCTAGGTCTTAAATTCCTTACTATTTTAGTAAATATCAAGAAGTTTATACTATTCAATAATTTTTAAAGTTTAATATTCAATTTTTTAGTCATTTTAACAATTATTGAACATAATTGAAGGTAAAGTGACTAGTTTAATGCGCGGCATCCAGCCTCTTAACACAACAAACAGGCGTTAGTCTCTCGCTGTTTTCACTGGAGGTAACATCTTGCTTGAGACTCTCTTCAACTAAACGCTTTTTTTCTTTGTTTCCAAGCAAATTATTGGTCATTTTGAAATATATTTTACATATTGACAATATATAATGCAGTGCAGTGTTGATTTAAAGAAAATAATCTTGAAATACACCAAGAGAACTAAAATTTTATGGGCGAAATGGTGCCATGGGGTGACTTCTCTTCCACCCCAATGCCTTCTCTTCTTCCTTCTCCTCCACCCCCATTCTAATTCCCATCATCATCATCATCATCATCCAGGAGCCTTCTACATACACACCTCAAAGTAAGTGAACTTTTCTACCATTTTTGTTGAATTTAGGAAATTTTCGGTGAGCTGGAACCAATTACCCAAAAACCCATTGAAACAATGGTTTCGGTTAACGAACTTTTCGGCTAACGAACAACCTGCTGGAACGGATTGAGTTCGTTAACCAAGGGACCACTGTATATACTGAACAGTACAGTATACTGTAGGCTCATTTCCAATGAGTCGGCAAATTCTATTACTGTATTTGGCATGGTCTCAGCACCACAGGTGCTGAGTTATAGGGTTTTACTGTATTTGAAGTGTGATTGAAGATGGAAGGTGGATCTAATCAATTGATTAGTTCATAGCTGCTATTTCAAAGGATTATTATGGATTCTAGTTCTGTAGTCTTCTGGTTAAATGAGCTATCAGTTCCTCCATGTTATAGACAGGATTGTTTGGATATTGTTTTCATTTATTACAGTTGGTGAGCAGGTTACATCAGGAAAGGACCTGCAGAAGTTGTTTCTTCTCAATACTGTGCTGTATTACATATTGGCTCTTATCTTGTCACCTCCAAGTTGTAATCTTCCTAGAGAGAATATATTGTTTCATATTGTAAAGGAAAAAGGGATCAGAGTGATTGTGGAAATTGTAGAGGAACAAGTGAGTGGAGTTATACCAGGGAATTGTATGAGAATTAATACGGAGAGAATTGTAAAAAAATATACAGTACTGTACATAGTTGTGTACAGTATATGGTGAAGAACAGTAACATGGATCTAGACCATGAAGATGATGTGTGGATTAGATACATTATTAATTAATTTATTTATTTATTTTTATAAATTACTTGAATCTAAAGTATTTAATGATGTTTTTTATAATCTACCTCTTTGTTGTAGTGGACTCCGACGAGGCATTACACCTGGTAGCAACATCATACTACCGCTCAGGGAAGCCAGGCCGCGCATACTCTGTCCTTCATGCACATGGTACACGCACACCACAACTCAGGTTCCTTATGGCCCGGTGCTGCTTTGACCTTGGAAAGTAAGTAGTACAGTAATGTATTCTGTACAGCAAGGAAGAGCAATTTGGCTTCATCAACTTTTCAGTAAATGTTTTGATTTTTTTCCAACATATTGTCAAGGGTCAAATAAAAGACAGAATTGTACTAGCTCACAAGCTTTCTTGATTAACTGAAAATTCCAATTGCAGTGTATGAAGATTTTCTACAGTTTCTGTGATACCCTGTTTGTGCTTATTATCAATTTATACAGGTACTTTTTTCTCTTCTTTCATAGTATCCTACCCATTCTTCCTACAGGTTGGAGGAGTCAGAAACAGTGCTGACTGGTGGTAGTGTTCTGCACCCAAAAACAGTTGATGATCTAGCCACTGAATATGGGGACTTGGCGTGTTTTGCTCTGCAGCTCCTTGGGCTCATCTGTGCTAGAACTGAACGTCTCATGAGAGCAGCGGAAGCCTTCAAGCGGTCGTTGAAGCTCAACCCATTCTTATGGCATTCATTTGTTGCACTCTGTGATCAGGGGGACAAATCAGATCCCTCAAAAGTTTTCAGGTTGGATTCATTAGAGACATTTTCTAATTGCCATGGCAGTACGGTGCTCACTCTAGTAAATAGTGCCAATCCAGCAAATAATGTTAGTGTCAACTCAGACTCAGGAGTCTTAAATAATACCTTAAGCAGTGTGTCAGTGAACAGTCAAGATACTATTCAACAGACTCCGGCTATAACTCCTCTGCAGAACACTCCAAATAATATATTACCAGTGGTGAATACACCAGTGCAGAACTTGAGTAATGTGAATACGCCTGTACCATTAACCTCTCTTAATACTCCGGTTGCTGTGACTATTACGCCTACAGTGGACAGAAGTGTTGGAGAATCTGGGGATGGTATCCTTCAGGCTCCCAAAAAGAAGAAACTTGTTCGAATTAGGAGTGTGATGGGCGGACCCCTCTCCTTAAGTCCCTTGACTCCCAGTTTTGGGATGCTGCCCCTAGAGATGACAAGTCCTATGTTTGAGAGTGAACAGTCATCATTAAATAGTTCTGTGGCCTTCCTCACACCTTCACCTCTCTCATTGTCTCAGCTCGATACTGAACCTAACACCAAAGTTCCTCCCCCTATTAGTAAAAGGGTAAGTATGAAAATTGTTACTGGTGCTTTTTTCTTAATACTGTATATAAATATGTATGAGCATGACTTCTTAAAATAATCTTCATGGTTGTACTATAACATTAAAATATAATCTTGGGGAAAATGATAACTCCAAAATCTTTCTGCTCAGAAACTTGTTGACAAGCCATCTAGTACCGATATCTATCATTTGGATCAAACATCTGCATTACAGTGTTGTACTGTAGGTGCAATAGTTTCTTGACTCCTTTTCGTGTGCCTGAGAACCAAGATGTGTGGCCAGTTTGTTCAGTATTTCAGACTTGTGCACATATGACATTTTACATTAATATTGTGATTAAAATGCAAATTTCCTTAACATTTATTTTCCGTTTTTACTATATTTCAGTGACTTGTGGCCTTAACATGTACACATACTCTATGCCTGTAAAATTGTACTGTAATTGTAGTAATGGTGGTATGTTAAGCTTCTCTATTACCAGTGATTCTTGTTTTTTATTTCACAATTTAACTTACTAGGTCCAAGAAGACTGTAACCATAGTGGGTCCAGAAGCCCAACAAGTCTTGTGGGTTACAGTTCAGGCCAACCCTCAACAATGATGGCAGGCATTAATCAAACAATTTGTATAACTGTGATATTATGGCTCAGAGAGGGTTCTGGGAAGTGAAAGTCTTCCCTCAAGGTTGAGATGTAAACAATTCTTGGTTATACATGAGCTTGTACATCATAGCCTTCCCCTGTGTAATATCAGCCATCTTTGAGATCTAACAACAAGCCACAGTACAACCATCTCCCTACTTCACACACGTCATTCTCAGGATAGATATAGTATATACTCTTCATAAACAAAGTTGTGTTTGTACCACATACTATATTAACACTTCGGGAAGACATCATTATAGTTGTGCCATATAACTCTTATATTAAAATGGATTTCAGCCTTTATTTCATATGAGTTGCAAAAGTTATTTCACTTGTATCAGCAGCTCAGTTGGTTGGTTGTATATCCAACCTTACTAACACAGGTGTTAAGGTTGGCACCTGGTCTCTCACTGTAAGTGACTTAGCTGTGCATTCAGCAGACCTGAAGTGTACAGTATCCAAAGAATTCTGGGAAGAAATCTCAAAGTAGCATAAACCCTGTGAATCATCAGTCATTGAGGAGGTTGGAGAAGAATTAAAGGTGCTTAGGGAAGATGCTCTTCCTGTAAGGCTTCAGCCCAACAACTTGGGGAAACCACAGTAGAACTTCGATATTTGGAGGGGGGGGGGGATAACACTGCTTGTCTGAACTGTTTAAAGAAAATCAGTTATGTTATTACTGCACTTCATCAACTAAGGTCTTTAAGTGTATAACAAAGTTACTAAAAGACTATTACATCAACACTAAAAAAAATATGAAACCGCTCTCTGGGTTGAAAATCAGACATCGTCTGGTTGTAAACAGTTTTCACAGAGATCATTGTTATTTACTGTTTACTGTAAAGCTTTATTTCTAAGTAAGCACAGAATTTATCTTCTGAATAAAAAGAAAACTATACTGTTCAGTACTATGAAGATAAAAATAGGAACAAATAAGTGTAGGGGTCTATTGTATGTTGAAGACAGTGTGTTACCTGGGAGCAGCTGGCTGAGGGTGGGGTGGGCATAGCATGGGTGGGTGGCTCCCTCCTCCTCTCTCCCCCATGGTCCCTTTAAAACGTATTTATGCATTTCATCCTAATTCTCATATCATTTAGGTTCGTTTGGTGCCAGGTTGATAAAATATTATCCTAAGAGAATCAACTTTCCTGAAAAAAGAATCCCACACTGAACACCATGAATCGTTTCTTTACAAAGGCCAAACAGCTCATAGGCTTAACTGCTTACCACAATTTCTGTCTTCAGCACTTAGTAAATTAGTATAGTACAGTTGTGTATTTATCACCACTTAATAACTACTATTGTAGTGTATTTATTATTACTTAATAATTAATATTATAGTGTACAACATTATGCATCTGCATATAGTACCCTGGTTTATTCATTAATCAGTTATCTAAGTGTACAAGTAGCCAAATTGAGCCATCATATAACACAAAGGTAAGAAATAACATTGCTAGGAAGGTATTTTCATATACTTTTATCCTCTTCGCCACTGATCGGCTTGTTAGCCGCTTAGGCGATCGGTCATGTCTCTTTTCCTTTGTATTCTTCACCAAAAGGTCGGCTCGCTAGCCGCCCGGGCGATCGGTCACGTCTCTGTCACGCACTGTTGGCAAATATTGGGCATGCACCGGCTCCTGAATGTACCTGAACCCGCTCCAGTGTTGGTCAAGTCTTCTCTTGAAAGAGCTCACACTCGGTGCCGTCACAACACTCTCTGGTAGATTGTTCCAAGAGTTTACAACCCTCACTCCGAAAAAGTTTGCCCTCACGGTTTTCTGGACTTGCGGCTTCTTCAATCTTGAGCTGTGACCCCTTGTGGGGCGAGCGTCCGCCAGCTCCAAGTAAGGACACTCAACTGAGTAGTGCCCCCTGAGATGCTTATAAACCTCAACTAGGTCCCCCCTTGCCCGTCTGTAGTATAAGCTAGGCAAGTTCAGGCGCTCCAATCTCTCAGGGTAGCTGAGGTGCCGAAGTGCAGGCACCAGTTTGGTGGCCCTCCTTTGAACATTTTCAACCAACTGACAGTCCCTAGCATATCTCGGGGACCAGATGGGGTGACAGTACTCCAGATGGGGAAGCACTTCACTCCTGAAGATCGTCACGAGGGATGGACCGTCTAGATATCTGAACGACCTTCTTATAAGACCCAATAATTTATTTGCCTGATTTACCTTCTTCTCACAATGGCCCGAGAACTTCAGCTCATTGTCAACATACACACCTAGGTCCTTCTCACACACAGTCTCAACTAGTACATTTTCTTCATCCCGTTGGGACATATGGTACACCTCCTTACCGTTGGTACGCCCCAGGTGCATCCTCTTACACTTCGTGACATTGAATCTCAGCAGCCATTCCTTCGACCATTCCTGGAGCCCACAGAGGTCCTTCTGCAGCTCTTCACAGTCCGCTTGGTTCTTAATTTCCCGAAATAACTTGGCGTCATCGGCAAACATTTGTATGGAGGAGTGTACAACGTCAGGCATATCATTTATGAAACAAACAAACAACAGCGGGCCCAATACACTACCCTGCGGTACCCCACTTGTTACAGGTACAGATGACGATTTCGTGCCATTAATCACCACACATTGCTTGCGGTCATGTAGAAAGTCTTCTATCCACGCTAGGACATTTCCCCGAATTCCGTACCCTTCCAGTTTGATTTTCAGCCTTTCGTGGGGTACACTGTCGAAAGCCTTGGCAAAATCTAGGTAAATATTGTCGATATTACCACCCCGTTCTAGAATATGGGTCCAAATATCCAATACCTTGAGCAATTGTGTCAAGCAAGAGCGCCCCGGCATAAAACCGTGTTGGCAATCTTTTACAAGGTTGTTTCGTAGTAGATGTTCCATCGCTGCATCTCTGATAATACTCTCAAGTACTTTACATATTATGCTGGTCAGGCTCACCGGTCTATAGTTGTTCGTGGAGTGCCTATCGCCCTTCTTGAAGATAGGACTCACATAAGCCACTTTCCATTCACTGGGGACCATTTGTTCATCCAGGCATTTACAAAACAGAATCTTCAGGGGCTCTGCAAGCTCGTTGCACAGCTCCCTTAGCACTCTAGGATGCACCATGTCAGGTCCAGGACTCTTATGGACCTTTAGCCTGGACAGTTTATTTCTAATACCCTCTTCTGTGAACACAATGTGGGTCAGTGCTGTGTCGAACCGTCTGTCCTCAAACGCAGGAAGGTTAGTTGCATCCTCTCTTGTGAACACTGAGGAAAAGAAGCTGTTCAATGCCTCAGCTTTATCCTGGTCAGAATCTGCATAACTACCATCTTCAAGCCTCAGGTCTGATACTCCTACTCGCGTTTTCAACTTCGACTTTGCATAGCGGTAAAACGCCTTTGGGTTTGACTTGACCTCGCGTGCAACCAGCCTTTGGAACTCCTTTTCAGCCCTCCTACACTCTATCTTTGCTTGGTTTCTGGCTCTTGCATACATCCTCCTGTCTTGCTCATCGTTTGACCCAACCCACGTCTTGAATTTCTGGGTTTTCTTCTTAATTTTGTCGACCGCCGCATGGTTCATGTGTAGGGATCCCCTCGTATTCCTAGAAGCACTGGGTTTGGTCTTGGGTATATATTTATCGATCAAATGGGTCATTTTACTAGTTATGATATTCAGCGTAGTGTCTGCGTTCTTGTACCTTAATAAGTCAGGCCAGTTGATACCCCTCATCTCTTCCCTCATCCCATTGAAATTTCCCTTGTAATATTTGCACCTTGGCCTGGCCTTATCTTGAACTAGGTAACAGTTAAATCTGAATGACAACACTGTATGGTGACTGGTGCCAACTGGGGCAAGGTGTTCCAGTTTGGCCACCATACCCTCCTCGTTTGTTATGACGAGGTCAAGTGGCTTGGGTGTTTGCTCCCCTCTGTAATGTGTCGGGTCTCTAACATGTTGGAACAGAAAATTATCTCTCAGAGTTTCTACAAAAAGAGTAGCAGGATTATTCAAGTCATTCGGGGTGGACTCGTTTCTCCAGTCGATGTCGCCATAGTTAAAGTCCCCCATGATAAGGAGGTGGCTGGGGTTGAGCATCGCCGCATTGTTTATTAAGGTTCTTAAGTTCCTTTGATTTAGTGGGCCACAGTTCGGGGATCTGTAGATACACCCGACGATAAGTAAGTCCCCTCCCCTTAATTTAATTTTACACCACTTGGACTCTTCAAAAACATCCTCTCCCTGTACCCTCGCCTGGCTGGCTCTAAGGTCTTGCCTAGCGTAGATAACCACACCCCTCCTGCAGGATTCTTGAGTTAGGTTCGTAAATGAGTCATATCCAGCAATACTGAACTCACATTCCTCTGGGTCGATTCTCCTGTTCTTGTACAACAGTTCTACAACTCCTACAATATCTGGTTGGTGTACTCTTAGTAGTGTTTCAAACTCCTCTCTCTTATCAAGGAACGTGTCAGTATTAGTGTACATGACATTCAAGCCAGAATTTGTTCTCGGTAACGTCTCTGCTCTTAGTAATAAACCCGCTCCACCCACATTCTCAGAAGCTGCAGCGTTTGCTAAGTACACTGTATTTTGCAGGGTGTAGTGTGTTTGGGTAACCCTGTTGTAAGCTGTTCTGCTGAAGGCTCTCATACGAATGCAGACCTTCCAATATAGCTTATCCTTTTATTTTCACGTCATATTACAAATTACATATTGTATTTTCCTGTTACTAAAGATGTTATATTAGTCATGGTGAACCGTAAGAGGCCAATCATATGAGGTTATAATACTGAATCAATAAATAAAGAAACCTGACGAATGTGGCAACACCGGATCAGCCCCAGCCTGCTTACCTACTCAAGTGTCTTAGTTCTCAGTAGGCCTATAGCACATCTGATGAGACCACTGTGCAGTATTCAGGGACTAACCCCCGTATTATTAAACAACATCTTCCCTTGAAGGGGGTCGTCATGTTTCGACCCGAGTTTTAAACTAAATGAGTCCTGAGGGACACCGCAGTACTGTACTTAACGGGGAGGTGTGGCAGTAAAATTAACTAATTCCAATATATATATATATATATATATATATATATATATATATATATCTTGATAAAATCACACTGGAGAATGGAAACAACAAAGTACCTTAGTTTTCGTCTTTATTCAAGACATCTTCAGAGGCAACTGGATTACATGGACAGAGAGAGGCTTAAATATACAGGGTGACCTTAAAAACAGGTCAGGTCAGGTCATAATGATGACATCCACTAATCCACACACCAACACACACGTAGAGGAGCTTAAGAGAAGGGTGGTGACGTGACTAACCAGGTCAGGTCAGAAAAAAGGGACCCACAAAATAACTATCCTACATCTAGATCAAAGGTTTTCAAAGCATTTTTAACCTTGGGCCACTGACAAATAAATTTATGTAACATATTACCAGTTTTGAACTGACCATCACTAAGGTTTATTGATTTTAATTCCTTAATCAAACTAGCTTCAACCAGAAGTCTTTCTGTGACACAAGATGATTTGAATACTTCTAAGCTTTTTTCCCAAGCAATGGGGTGATTATTATTCCTAACATGAACGAACAAGGCACTGCTTTCAGATGCAGTTTTGATATTATACTTATGTTGTTTGATTCTGAGCTGCAGAGTTTTTCCTGTCTGACCTACATAATTACAATTACATTTGCTACATGGAATACAAAAAACACTTCCATTTACATTCAAACTTGGGCTATTCCTTATTAACATATTGGTAATGGTTGAGTCATACTTGAAAACAACATTAATATTTAGAAGCTAGAGGGACCGAACTAACGGGACAAATTCATTACGATAGGGCAGAGTCAAAATATTCTTAAGTGTAGGAACTTGTCTGCCCTATCGTAATGAATTTGTCCCGTGTGTTGGTGTGTGGATTAGTGGATGTCATCATTATGACCTGACCTCATGTTTTTAAGGTCACCCTGTATATTTAAGCCTCTCTCTGTCCATGTAATCCAGTTGCCTCTGAAGATGTCTTGAATAAAGACGAAAGCTAAGGTACTCCGTTGTTTCCATTCTCCCGTGTGATTTTATCAAGATTTATCTTATCTACGTTTTCATTGTGGATTTACATGATATATATATATATATATATATACAGTCAATCCTCATATTACGCGGTTAATGTAACCCGGAGGGTCCCGCGGAAAGTGAGGAACGCGTAAAGTGAACAACATAACATATGGGATTAATTGAAATGGAGTCCAGGCTGATCCCCAAACTCCACTTTTTGACGACACACAACTATGTTGTAGTAAAAATTTTATTTTAACTTTTTGATGGTATGAAAAAACAAGTAATATTGAAGAGGTTAGGTTAGGAAAGATAAAGGTTAACATAGGAAAAATAAAGGTTAGGTTAGAAAACTAAAAATTTGGTGTAACACTTACGGTAGTAGAAGAGATGGGTCGGCATACGGGGATGGAGGCTGGTTCCGAGGCAGAGGGCAGATTACTGGCCCTCAAGTGAATCACCATTACTAGGTGAATCATCATCACTGTCACTTACAGTTGTCAGGGCTTCCCTGAAAAATCCCTCAAAGTCAACTTCACTGTTACTATCACTGGCTTGGGCTGGCTGTGGTGGGTTGCGGGTGAAGAAATCTGTTATGCTTTGCTGACAGCTGGCGTTGATGTTGTCGTGTTACACCTTGATGTACGGCTCCATAGCCTGCACCAGCCGGTTATGGAAGACTTCATAGCGGTCATCGTCATTGTCGCGGGAAAGGAAGGACTTCATCTTCTCTGCACACTCCATGGCACCCTTAATATCACTATGACTTAAATTGTGTTCTTCGGAGACTGCCGCACCTTCTTCCTCCTCTTCACTAACGTGTTCTTCTTCCAACATCTCGTCGGCAGTCACTTCAGGATTTCTGATCACCTCCAGGATGTCGTCGTTGGTGGTCTCGGAGAAGCCTGGAACTGTAACAGTCTGCGCAGCTTCTCTGGCAAGGTCCACTGCTACTGCAACAGTCTGAACCTCACCAGTCACAGATTGACTCCTCCTCTCACCTGGTATTCCATGCAACACATGTCTCCATGCGTGACGAATTGTAGCAATAGACAGCTGATCCCATGACTCCACCAAGATGTCCACAGCTTTCTTGATGTTAAATACTCTCCAGAATTGTTTGAAGAGTATTTTTTGCTGTTCTAACCGTTGTTCCTCATCTTCGTCGCTCTTGCTATCGGTGGTGGTGTCACTCAGGTCACGCAATTCTTCCCTGGTGTTGGTGTAGTCGTTCAGGAGCTGGATTTTTTTTTTTGAGAATGCAGCTTTCACATTGCAAATCAACTCCTGGTCCATGGGCTGGATTAAAGACGTAGTGTTGGAAGGAAGGAAGACCACTTTTACGTTGGGGTGACGATCTAACAGTAGGGGCGAGTGTCCTGGTGCGTTGTCCAGCAGCAACAAAATATTAAATGGGACATTCTGTTGCTCACAATTTCTTTACATCGGGAACAAAACAGTCATCAAACCAGGAGAGGGACAGTGTAGAGAACATCCATGCCTTACGTGCTGTCAGCCAGTGGACATTTAGCTTGGTCATGTCCATGCTCTTGTAGGCGTGCGGCTTGCGGGCTGTGTGGATCACCGATAACTTGAGCTTACAGGTACCGGAGGCATTGGTGGTAAGCAGGACGGTGATGCGTTCCTTCTGCATTTTCCGGCCCCGAATCCTGCTGGCATTCTTCACAATGTAGGACTTGGAAGGTAGTTTTCTCCAGAAAAGACCAGATTCGTCCATGTTAAACACCTGGTCGTCACTGTACTGTCCTTCCTTCATAATCTCACGTAAAAACGGAGGAAATTCCCGAGCCGCAGCACGATCAGTACTCGCTTCTTCACCACCAATGTTTATATTGGTGATCTTGTTCCGGATCTTAAACCTCTGTAACCACCCAGAGGAAGCATTAAAGGGTTTGGGCTCTGCAATTCCCATCTTTCGTGCCACTGCCATGTACAGTTCACGTGCGTAGTCCTTCACAGAGCGCGTGTCGACCGCCGTGTTCCGTCGCGCCTGACGCACCAAGTACCTCACAAGTAATTTTTCTGTCTTGAGAAGCACCTGGTTGTGAAAATACTTGATCATAGAAGCACCTGTAGACTTTGTGATCTTCATGTGCTCCTTTATCTTGGCTGAATCCTTCTTTATAGTCCGGATCGTAGATTCGTTCACACCATGCTGGCGCGCCAAATCAACCTGCCTTGTTCCTTTCTCCAACTCTTGGATGATGGTATACTTCACCTCGTAGCTTAAGGAACGTCGTGTGTTCTTTGGCTTAGTGCCGCTGGGTCCAGGTAAGGAAAAGTTTTTCTCTGGGGGTGGTGGTCCGGCGGAAGCCATTTTACCGAACAATGGATGCGCGTTTACACGGAGTGGCCTTGAGGGATGAAGCTGCCGCGGCTAGGTCAAGCGTCGTCTCTCCTTCCCCCGGGCGGACACGTCATAATACTTTAAGCCAATTACAGCTAGCAGCAGAGGGGGGTAGGGATGCATGGCCAATCACAGGTCTGATACGTCATATGACGTCAGTGATAACGCAACAAAGACACACACTGCGCAACCTTACCGCGCCGCTTGCCCAAGCGGAGGGAGGAGGAGGGAGAGGCAGGCAGGCGGGCGGGTGGCGCGTGGGGCAAATCTAAAAATAGCGTCGCGCTGGACACTCCGCGTAATGGAGTTCGCGACCGCGGAATGTAAGAATGATAGGTTCTGGCAAGGCACCGCGTTAACGGTGAAACGCGGAATGCGGGACCGCGTAATATGAGGATTGACTGTGTATATATATATATATATATATATATATATATATATATATATATATATATATATATATATATATATATATATATATATATATACCTGTATATATATATATATATATATATACACAGTATTACCCCGCTTTACACGGTTTCACTTTCCGCTATTTCTCATTTCTCATTTCCTTGCCAGAACCGGACTTTCACTTTCCGCGGTGCATCTACAGTAAAAGTCCAAAAATCTGGACTGCTTGGGGATTGGGTCGGACCGGATTTTCGGATTTTCTGGATTCTCAGGCAGTACTTTTAAAATTAAAATTTAAGGAGGAATAAAGAAGAGATGAACAGGTACATTTTGATAGTTTATTCATTAGCAAATGTAGCATGCTTCATTTATCAAAACGAGCAGTTTTAATGAAAAAGCTGTCAATTCTAGAATTTTATTCTTTGCCTTTTTGATATCATAAATTGTAGACTTTCCAATGTTGTATTTTACATTAGAACAGTATTGCTCACACCACGTACTAGTTTCTTAATTATTTCAAGTTTGTCACTCAATTTCAACGTGTTCTTCTTTCTCTTCACACAACGAAGTTTATCTACTTTAGGAGCCATTATTATGGGCTTGTACAGTAGTCTGTAAATGGAAAGAGTAAGACTCAAAATATTGTTCTATTCATACTGTGCTTGATATAATACATTCACGGAAATGTAATATTTTTGCTAAAATGACATCCGTATTACAGTGGAAAGTGGGATCAAATCGTCACGAGAACAATGACGTGCGCTTTCTTTCGTTCAAAAGATGTTACCGTAATCACTTTTCGAATGGTTTAGTTAAAAAACTGTTGTATTGTATTGCAATAATATCCTAATTGACTTGAATAAATACTACGATACCATATTTTTGAGTATTTTCATTAAAATCCATCAAAATCATTTTCCTTGTCATCGTCTGCAGCACCAGACAGCTTCTCCCAGTCCTCCCCTTGAACAGGGCTAGAGGGTACGTGTTTTTCGAATCGTTTTCAGTTAAAAAACTATTACATCACATGTATATTTTACCTAAACTGCGCCTGAATGAATATATTCTCGGAAATAAATAGTAGTTTTGCTGAAATGTGATGTATTTCAATGTAAAATAGGATAAAATACATGACGAAAACAAATGACTTTACCTAAGCTTCCGATGTTCTTGAGATGTTACTCGGTTTTTTAATAGTTTTCGGTTAAAATTCTGTTATACAGTAAGTCCCCAAGTTACGTACATAATGGGGACCAAAAGGTTGTACGTAACTCGAAATGTACGTAACTCGAAAATCCCCCAACCCTATAACATTGGTCAACTTTTCACCACTGTCAAGCAGTTTTATTATGTCCATTTTTACCTCTACTCTAGTGAGATTGCTTGACGTTTCGTAGCACTCCCACTGGCTTCACCACTCTTACGCTTTACACCAGTCATTGCACACAGAGTAAAGTGTACAAAATAGGGCAGAAATTCACAGGAGAAGTATGCACAATGACCACACGTGTTCGCACAATGACCACACGTGTTGCTTTGGTGCGTCTAGCGTGTCGTCTGCATGGTCAGTGATAGTGGCGGCGCGGTGCGGCTGGCACGCAAACTATACGCTCGCCCGCCAAATTTAAAAATTGCTCGCCCTTTTAAGACAATATTTTTGCAATTAAAGACTTCAGAAACGATGTACGTATCGGCCGTTTGTACGTAAGTCGGATGTACGTAACTCGGGGACGAACTGTATTTCAATGATATTCTATTCATACTGTGCTTGATATAATACATTCACGGAAATGTAATATTTTTGTTGAAATGACGTACGTATTAAAGTGGAAAGTGGGATAAAATCGTGACGAAAACAATGACTCGCTTTCTTTCGTTCAAATGATGTTACCGTAATCACTTTTCAAATGGTTTAGTTAAAAAACTGTTGTATTACAATAATATTCCCTCCTAATTGATTTGAATAAATACTTGAATGGAAATATACAATATTTTTGTTCAAACTACCCGCGTTTCAGTGTAAAGTGTTGTAATAATAAATGGTAAACATTTTGCCTTGGGCACTCGTGTTTCAGTTTATAGGATGTAGAGCGTTTTTACTGAAGGTTTTGTTGTGCGCTTACCCTCAAAAACGTGGGTCGAACTATAAACGAGGAATATCATAAATTAACGATTTCTTGGTCAAAAAATCAGGGTCGACAGATAAACGAGGGGGTTTTATAGATGAGTATATACGGTATGTTGTCACAGTTTGATTGCTCGTTTTAAAGTGGAGACCACGTGGTCGCTTGTTGTCGCTGTGCAGCTGTGGCGCTCACGCATGCGCACATACACACAAAAGCCCGCTAAAAAAAAAAAATAATAATTAGTTTTACAAAAGTCCGGATTCTCGGGTGGTCCGGATTTTTGGCATCCGGATTTTTGGACTTTTACTGTACAGGTAGTCGTCGACTTACGACCTAGATTGGTTACGGCCGCCCGGTCGTAAGTTGATCTGGTCGTAAGTCGGCCTATGTTATAATTACCTTACGTATATTATAATGTGTAATGATAATATAATCATCTTTAAGTCATATTTTATCAACATTTTCTTTGTTCATTATTGTTGCGGTCGTCAGGTTTAAGTAAATCACTGCATACTACAGTACAATTGGTTTATTATTTACACAACATACAAAAAAAAAAATACAGGTGCAAAACATATAAAACATTTTAGTTGCAAAACATACAAACATACAAAAAACATCTTATTGGCCGCTGGTACTTGGCTGTGGCTCGTCGATGTCGTCAGCTGGGGCAGCCTTTGGGGTAGCCGGAGGAGTTGTTTTTTTCATGAACATGGTGAGCTTTGTCTGAATTGTTCGTTTCTTCTTCTCCTCGTAAATTTCTTGATACGGACGAAACGAATTGCGTGCCATCCGCTCAATCCTTGCAAATCGTTCGATGTTTGGGTCCATTCCTTCAAAATGGGCAAGAAGTTTATTCAGTAGAGATAAACCTTCTGATAATCCCTTAGTGGCAGGTTGAGGAGTAGATGAAGACAGTTTCCTCTTGGTAGACATCTTGGGGGGGGTGGTGGTTCAAGAAAAATTTCCAAGACAAAAGAAAGGCACAAGGCAAACAGACACGGAGGGAAGTGTGCTGTACCAGCGAGCGTGTTTGTAACTGAGCGCGGGGATGCGCGCGGCTCCAGCTCCCGGCAGCGCCAGGAGGCTGGGGCCAAAAGTGTCGTACCGCCGGTCGTAAAGTCGAACAGACGTAAGTCGCATAGGTCGTAAGTCGACGACTACCTGTACTCATATATGTGGTGAAGTCTAATTTTTCTTTTCTTTTTTTTTATTTTGCTCATAAAATTCATACAAATTACCCTGCCAGAATATAATTTACATTGCTGAAATTCTTACAATATGATGATCTAATTGAATATAAACATCAGGGATTTTGCATTAGACATACAAATTTTAGATCTAATGTAATAATTTGATTTACACAAAGCAAATATATTATTGTTTGTGCAAAATATATGAAGTTTACATTCAAAATATTCCCTGACCTGCAAGGAATCTAGAAATGTCAATTATATTATCCTAACTTTAGTCTGGGTTATTATTTATTACTAAAAAGTAAATATATTATTTTCTCCCAATCCTTCTCTGGTAGGGAGGGAGGGCAGAGGTGGGGTATTTTGATTGACAGATAGTGTCCTTGAAGAATATTTCTTTGTTTATTTACTGAAGATGTATGTTTTAGCTCATAAAATTCATACAAATTACCCAGCCAGAATATAATTTACATTGCTGGAATTCTTACAATATGATGATCATTTTGAATATAAACATCATGGATTTTGCATTAGACATACAAATTTTAGATCTAATGTAATAATTTGGTTTACACAAAGCAAATATTTTATCTTTTGTGCAAAATATATGAAATTTACATTCAAAATATTCCCTGACCTGCAAGGAATCCACAAATGTCAATTATATTATCCTAACTTTAGTCTGAGGTATTATTTATTACTGAAAGTTAAAATCTAGTTTTTTCACCCAAATATTTCTCTGGTAGGGATGGAGGGTGGGGGGGAGGGTTGGGACCAACTGACCCAGCTGGAGTGAGTGTGAGGAGGGGGGGAGGCAAGGTGGGGGTACTTTGATTGACAGATAGTGTCCTTGAAGAATATTTCTTTGTTTATTTACTGAAGATATTTGTTTTAGCTCATAAAATTCATACAAATTACCCGTCCAGAATATAATTTACATTGCTGGAATTCTTACAATATGATGATCATTTTGAATATAAACATCATGGATTTTGCATTAGACATACAAATTTTAGATCTAATGTAATAATTTGGTTTACACAAAGGAAATATTTTATCTTTTGTGCAAAATATATAAAGTTTACATTCAAAATATTCCCTGACCTGCAAGGAATCCAGAAATATCAATTATATTATCCTAACTTTAGTCTGAGGTATTATTTATTACTAAACGTTAAAATCTAGTGGTTTCACCCAAACATTTCTGAGAGAGGTTGGAGCTAGTGAGCTGGGAAGAGAGGGGGGGGGATTTGAGTCCATTATTTGAATGGACATTAACCTGGCGACTGTATTTCTCTTAAATATTAATTGTGTGAGCATACCATCATAAAGTTTAGATGTTATTTTTACTAGAACATAGGTATTGTGTCGGAAAAAGTGGAGTTTGGGGGTCGGGCCAGTCTGTATTGGAATTAATCCCATATGTTCTGTTGTTCACTTTACGTGGCTTTCACTTTCCGTGGTACCTTGTGGGTTCAATTGACCGCGTGGGTATTACTGTATATATATATAATTTATTTTTATTTTATTTTTATTTTTTCCCAGTGACCATAGCACCTCACAGAGTCCAAAAAAGTGAATTTTGATATATTGAACTTTGATTTATCGAGGTTTTATTATATAGTACTGTGACTGGAGCATTACTGTACTAGATTTGGGCAGTGTTGAGGTAATAATTGATAGCACTACATAATATTTATTTTATTTTTTTCTGAATGATTAATATTTCACAATTGATGTAGCTAGTGAAAATTATTTAATGATAAAATTGAGTGTCAGCTGAGGCAACCATATGTGTAGCCAGCTAAACTTAACTACTGCTCCAGGTGGATGTGTTGTGCAAAGGCTGACCTCTCAGTGATGTAGTGGTTTGGTCATGTATTAATATGTTGATATTTAAAAAGATTTTGAGTTAGGTTTATTGATATATTGTGCAGGTTACAGTAGAGTACAGTATATTGATATCAGCTTTTCCTCTTATCATCAAACCCTATTTTCATGGTCCCCTTGGAGTTACATTTGCTTTGAGAAAACTTAGTAAACTTTGTATTTTCTTCAAGTTTGTCAAATATAACTGCAGGATTTTGTTGGTGTGAATAATTTGCTACCTGGTACTGTATGTTTAATAGTGACAATTAATTCCCACTTTCAGATATTATGTAGAAACACAAAAGATTCTCCTCTGGTCCTCAACAAACCAGCTGTATTTGCACCGGCAGGGAACAATAGCAACTTCCAAAGTCCCCCAACGGGTCAACCTAATCCAAGCGTTCGCAGATCATCACGCCTATTTGGTAACAGTAACTCCGTCAAGGTAAGAAGATGTTTCCTGCTGAGTTGCCAAGACAGTTTAAAATGTTCATTATTTATTTTATTTACTCATTTCTTTTTAATGTATATATGCTGTAGATATTGATGATGAATTTTGACACACAGGAGAATAACAAGAGTCGTTTTGTGGCGCCAAAATCCCCAGCTCGAAAAACGAAAACCAGATCCTCAAAGAGTCAATCAAGTCTTTCAGAACTGAATGAAAAAAACAAAAGTGAGAATCAAGATATTATTTCCCCTGCTGACAAACCATTCCCAGAAAAGCCAGCCACTCCCCAGAATCTCGCACAACAAGCACTCTCCATTCAGAAACACTCCGCAGGTGAGTGTAGGGTTAACGCGAATGTGATTTTACAGCTTGTGGCTCAACGAGTGAACAATGAGTCAAAAAAAAAAAAGTGATAGTCTGCCATTATGCTGAAGGCAGTGACTTGTTTAGTGGTAGACTACACCAATTTCCCCACTAACGTCATTGTTAGGTTCAAGAAAACCACGACTTTGAGAGGAAACGATTTCACCATTGACAATGATATAAATAGGGGTTTTGTTCCTTGGGTACATTTCTGGTCAAAATTTTCTCAACTTGCCACAGTTGTTTCACTTTCATCACTATCACCTTCTTGTTTTAAAGTTTCAAATAAACTTAAGCTTTTACCTGTATGGAGAGCAACCAATATGGAGAGTTTCATTTATGTTGATCTTCGATCCAAATGTTCAGCAGTCTTTCCATATTTTACATAATGCCACTTCTGTTACGAGTTAACTTTGTTGCAAATAATAGAGTAACACTTTCAACACATGATTTGATATTTTCTGCATTTCCACAAGTTGTTCTTACCTACAGCTCTCGCTGTGAGCACAATTCACTGTCCTCCTTCAATCTCTCTGCCACATCTAATTTAACTTCTAATGTAACACTTTTCCTTTTCTTTCTCTGACCACAACTGGTAGTGGTCCATAATGCATGTTTAGCACTCATTGCTCTAGGGGTCAAATAAATTTATAATTGGATTTTAAGTGAATGTTGGAAGAGCATCAACCAACCACTGAACAATTATAAATATGGCACCCACTCTGGTCACTTACACAACCTGCTGTTAACACAGTCAGGCATTGAGTGCCTTCATTCCCAATTTTTTAAATTGTTGTACATTTATCATTTTTATACATAATCTTATTTTTATTTTTCAACAACTTTATAACGAAATGACGATAATGGGGGGAATTGGTGTACATTATTCAGGCAGACAATAATCATCAATCCTTTCTCAGTGAAACTAAGGTTGAATCAATGCTTTGAACATCCAGCTTGGTGGTGACTTAGAGAGCTCAGGTTCTCAACTGGCTCATCCATGTTAATATTGTTATTATTATCATTATCCACTCTGTGTCTGTGATTTTCTGGCTAAATAAACTGTTTCAATTCAAAGGCTGAGGAAGGATCACATATCCCATAACCATTCACCCCCAAAACAGGGTTTTGTACATCTACCTTCACGAGCTTCCTGTCTTCAAAGAGTTGTGTTGGTGGATATTCTGAACAACACTTATTCTACTTTTTATCTTTATTTTTTATTTTTTAATACTAAGTGAATATGATAAAATTGATTGAAAAACATTATAGGAAGTGTTAAGAATGTGTGATAAATGAGAAATTTTTAATAAAATTTAGAGTTTGAAATTTTATAAGAATTATAGATTTTCCCTATTGTTTCTAAATGTTATTGGTTCTCAAAGAAACCACCAGATCAGGTATTTGGAGAAATTATTTTACTCGAGTTTCACACAATGAGGAGCAGCCATTTGCCCCTAAAGTAGGCCAATCCCCCACCCCTCTGCTACCACCACACACAAACAAATATATATTCTGGCAAAAAATCTTTCATAAGTTTTTGTTATGAATTGTAGGAAATAGTTTATTGGGTGCGGCTATACAAGACAAAGTCCTGTTTGGGCCACCTAAGTATAAAATAAATTCTGTGTAATAAAAATATGTGTACTGTACTTGCCAGAAGTGAACCAGTTTACCCCAGTACCACCCCAAATGTAAAAAAAAAAATATATATGTTGGAACATGAAAGCATAAAAATGTATAGGAACTCTCATTATATGTTGTACTGGTGTACAGTAAGATCTTGTATTTCGTGAGTAATATAGACTGGAAAAATTGCGCCAAATTCAAATTCGCCAAATGCAATAAATAAACTAATGGGAAAAATAACAATATAGACTGGCCACTCTACATCAACCTCTGATTTTCCCATTTATAACCTCCAAATGATACAAATTCTGCCTTTATTGACCTGATTGTGCTTTCCGGAAACTAGTTTTTAGGCCTTCCTCAAGTAATTTAATCACACGCTGCTTATCCTGCGTCGAGTACCTGGCAAACATAACTCCCTTATGATAGTCCTGCTTCTCCTTTTCCTTATTTGGCCCCTTAGGCGTGTCTGTCCCACCCCCACCAGCACCAGTAGGACCCCCAGTAGAGGTAGAGGCCATTATCTTGACTCGACAGGTGGTAGCACCACCCAAAAAAGCACACTATAGCAGCCTGGGCAGTCACTAGGATGGCGCGGGCTACAACGCGATAGTTGCATTCTTGTAAACCTCATTTGCGTTCACCACCGGCAATTTGATCACCAGAACACTTATTGGAAACATTCTTCTTACCTTGTCTTTTCGTATTCACCGCTAACACAACAAAATTGGAGAAAACAGCGAAAATCACGGAGTAATCGACAGAATCCGCACGATTCAACGTATCATGTGATGTAAACAGGGAGCTCTGCTGTAAACCGTTATTAGTCCTCACTGCGAAACATTCTTTTACTTATTCTTTTCATACAGTATTTATGGGTAACAGCAAAATTTATAATTATGGATAAGACAAGACAACATATTTAAAAAAAACATTGAAAAGTGAAGACATATTATATGTATTAAATTGCCTACTACAGTAATAGTGAAAAATATTGAGATAAATCGACATTTACTTTGAGCCTCATTTTTGTCAAGAAAAACCCAAAAGGGCAGAAGGTCTTTATGTTGAAGTTGTAGCTGAACACTAGATCTTTCATTTGAGCCATTAAAATTAAAAATCCATATGGTTCTGCGAAAGTTATGGTCATTTCCGTAGCACGTTACGGTTGACCGAACATGAAATGTGTTGTACCTTAAACCCCTAGCAACCACACACCACCCATAGCAACCACATTTTTTCCATTGCATATTAAACTGTATGATGTAAGCTTTTATATTTGATAAGTTTTAAGTTTATATCTACACTCGTTGGCATTTAATAAGCATCTGAATTCGGGTTGATTTAAAATCAGTCACCGTTCCGCTTGAGCGAGCATGAAATGATCAAATTTCAAATCGCCATAACTCTGCAACGGTAAATCCGATTTTAAAAAGTAAAACCTTTCTGAAATCAGCTTAAAAAGTTCTATTTATATTCCAAATATTAGCCAATTTCATGACGGTTGATGTTTTTTTTTATTTATTTTGGTTAACTTGACATGGATTGACCCACAGGCCTCCACCGTGCTCTTAATATCGGCGTCAATACCAGGCCAGAAGACGGTCTGACAGGCTCTGCGCCTGGTGGCTTCAACGCCGCGGGATGAGGTGCGCCGGTGGAGGGCAGCGGGAACGACGATCCTGGGGTCGTACAACACCAGCTCTCTGTCCGCATAGAGGCTATCCCTTCGCTCCCTGAAGGGGAGGGCGGAGGTGTGAATGTCATAGCGGTTGGTGGGGAATCCAGCGGAGACGTAGTCGAGGAGTTGGACGTATGCCGGGTATTGAGCGGCGGCGATGCGAAGCTCCTGGAGAGTCCTGTCATCTTCAATGGAGGGCGTCGTCGTCATCTTGTCAGCAAGAGAGCAAGAGTAGTGGCTGTGTGTGTCACTAAAGACCGAACGTGAGCCGCGGCCGTGGTACAGTTGACTTCATCTTCAGGTGTGGGGCGACTAACAGGGGCTCGGGAGAGGGCGTCTGGTATGCACAGAAGCTTACCGGCGCGCCACACAGCCATAAAGACGTAGGGGGCGGTCTTCTCTTTGAGACGTTGCAGGCGAGGATTTTCGATGGCGTCCAACGTGTAGTGATTGAGGATGGGTATGAGCCGGCGATGGTCCGTCATGAGGGTGAAATGCCCAAGGCCGAACAGGTGAAGGCGGCACTTGGCCATAGCCCAGGCGACTGCCAGCATCTCTAGTTCGATGGTGGCGTATCTGGTCTCCGTGTCGGTCAAAAACCTGGAGCCACACTGAACTAAGCGCAGTCTACCCTGGCCGTGATCTTGAAGGAGGGCTTATCCGAGGCCATATAGACGGGAGGCGTTGGTCTGGAGGACCACTGGTAAGGACGGGTCGAAGGGTGCCAAGACTGGTGGTGACAGTAACGCCTTCTTAACATTCCTGAACGCTAGGTCGTGGTCAGGAGTCCAGAGGAAAGAGCGCTTGGGGCTCATGAGGGGGCGTAGGGGTTGGGCTGATGTGGCAATTTCAGGGGAGAAGTCGGCCAGCTGATTTACCAGGCCCATAAACGAGCAAAGGTCGGCCAGGTTCGCTGGAGTAGGGATGTCCCTGATGGCCTTGACCTTCTCCTCATCAGCTAAGATCCCCTCTGGCTAGATGTTGTAGCCGCAGTAGTTAACTTGGGAGGCGGCGACCACAAATTTATCTTTGTTCAGGGTGATACCATGGGCACAACATCTTGTGAGCATCAGATGAACTCGGTTCAAGTGGGCCGGGAGATCATCGTCGAAGAGCAGGATGTCATCTACGACCTTCACACAGTTGGTGACACCCTGTAGAGCCATATCCCCACGGAGGCAGTACGCATCCCCCATTGCTGCGAAGCCCATGGGTCCGCGGCAGTGTTGGAAGCGGCCGTGGGGCGTGATGAATGTAGTGAGGTGGCGATCTTCTTCCGCCAGTTCGACTTGCCAGTACCCATGTAGTGCATCCGCCGTGGTAAAGAACTTTGCAGACGAGGTGACGCTGCGGACTGCTTGGATGGGTGGGACGGGAGACCTGCGAGTTGAGATGGGTGAGGTCCACTGTGATGCGAACACCTACAGGCTTGGGTGCCAAGACCATAGGGTGGCACCACTTGGAGGGCTCCTCGCCGGCGTGTCTGATGATCCCCTACTGCACCAGAGAATCGAGCTCCGCCTTCACCTTGTCCTGTAGGGCAAAGGGGATAGGCCTGTGTGTGTGGATGGCGAAAGGCGTTGTGCTAGGCTTGAGGTGGAGTCTCATCGGGAGGCCTGTCATCTTCTTGAGCGGCGTCTTCAGGAGGTCGGACTTGGAGACAAAGACGTCGCTGAACTGACAAAGAAAAAACTCCCGGGCGGCAGCAGGTGTGGTCATGGCTGAAACAGGTATCTCTGCACACCTGTTGAGGTGTGTCACGGCGAGGATGGGCTTTGGGAACTCGGATGAGACGATGGCCAAGTCCTGACAATGGCCACACGACAAGAGAGGGGTTTGGATGCCCTCATGGACGTGGACTGTGGCAAGGCAAAACTTGGGACCGAGCTGTAGTGTTGCCTTGTAGCAACCCAAAGGTGGAGACATCGGGGACCTGTCCGCTGTGAGCACATCTTTCATGGCTGTGGGTGACAGGCTACTCCTGGGAATGTTGAGGGCGTCCAGGTGTGTTGGTCCAATCACCGTGATGTCCGCGCCCGTGTCAGGTATCATGAGGAGGTTGGAAGAGTTAGCACCGTAGAACAGACGAACATTGACGGGCTTGGGGTACCTGTCACTCGAGGCATCATCCACGCGTCGGCATCGTTTGTTGTTCTTGGGAGACGGTGGTGTGGACGTTCTGTCGGGCTGTGAAGAGACGTTTTGACCTGGAGATGGAGGCTTCTTGGTGGACCTGCAACACTTGGCGAAGTGTCCTTGCTTGTTGCAAGCGTTGCATGAGACCTTGTTGGCAGGACATCGAGTTGTGCGGGGCGAATGGCCTTGAAACCCGCAGTTTCGACATTTACTATCAGCTGCAGGACACTTTCCTGGACCATGCTGGCGCTGACAGTTTCTGCAGGATTCGGGAAAAGAAACTAGTGACTGACGGGAGCTGTGGAGAGGACGCCGTCTGCATCTGGCGTTGATTTCTCTTGTAGGTGGAGACGGCGATGAGTGTATAGCTGAGGCAGCCTCTCTTGTGGTCTCATACGACCTGCAACAGGTGACGAAGTCGGTGAGGGAAGAGGCGGCGTCGAGGGTGAGGAGTTTCTGAAGCAGGTTCTCGTCACGTACACCCATCAGCAAGATCATCTTGAGCTGGATCTCAGCACAGGTTACAGGACCGCTTGTACAGTAAAAGTCCAAAAATCCGGACTGCTTGGGGATTGGGTCGGTCCGGATTTTCGGATTTTCGGATTTTCCGGATTCTCAGGCAGTACTTTTAAAATTAAAATTTAAGGAGGAATAAAGAAGAGATGAACAGGTACATTTTGATAGTTTATTCATTAGCAAATGTAGCATGCTTCATTTATCAAAACGAGCAGTTTTAATGAAAAAGCTGTGAATTCTAGAATTTTATTCTTTGCCTTTTTGATATCATAAATTGTAGACTTTCCAATGTTGTATTTTCCATTAGAACAGTATTGCTCACACCACGTACTAGTTTCTTAATTATTTCAAGTTTGTCACTCAATTTCAACGTGTTCTTCTTTCTCTTCACACAACGAAGTTTATCTACTTTAGGAGCCATTATTATGGGCTTGTACAGTAATCTGTAAATAGAAAGAGTAAGACTCAAAATATTGTTCTATTCATACTGTGCTTGATATAATACATTCACGGAAATGTAATATTTTTGCTAAAATGACGTCCGTATTACAGTGGAAAGTGGGATCAAATCGTGACGAAAACAATGACTTGCGCTTTCTTTCGTTCAAAAGATGTTACCGTAATCGATTTTCGAATGGTTTAGTTAAAAAACTGTTGTATTGTATTACAATAATATCCTAATTGACTTGAATAAATATTACGATACCATATTTCTGAATATTTTCATTAAAATCCATCAAAATCATTTTCCTTGTCATCGTCTGCAGCACCAAACAGCTTCTCCCAGTCCTCCCCTTGAACAGGGCTAGAGGGTACGTGTTTTTCGAATCGTTTTCAGTTAAAAAACTATTACATCACACGTATATTTTACCTAAATTGCGCCTGAATGAATATATTCTCGGAAATACAGACAGACCCCGACTTACGACTGCTACGACTTACGACCGTCGGGACTTACGACCGCCTCAGATATAGATTTAAAAAAAAAAAAAAAAAAAAAAATTCAAATGACACGCATTTTCTATACCGAAACGTTTCCACTTAATGTAGTCTCCATGTATAATTAGAAAATTATGGGGGCCCCATGTGCATTCAGCTGACTACATTAAAGGTAAGTGCTCATTCACACTGTAACCATTCCTTATTATTTATTACTTTCACTGTACTCTATCCATTCCTCATTATTCATTACTTTTACTGTACTGCATTTCATTGTAGATTATTTATTAAAAAAAAAAATTTTTTTTTTTTTTTTTTTTTTTTTTTTTTTTTTTTTTTTATATATATCTATGTCGGACTTACGACCATGTCGGACTTACGACCTGGATTTGGGCCCCTAACCCCGTCGTAAGTCGGGGTCTATGTGTAAATAGTAGTTTTGCTGAAACGTGATGTATTTCAATGTAAAATAGGATAAAATACATGACGGAAACAAAAGACTTTACCTAAGCTTCCGATGTTCTTGAGATGTTACTCGTTTTTTTAATAGTCTTCGGTTAAAATTCTGTTATATTACAATGATATTCTATTCATACTGTGCTTGATATAATACATTCACGGAAATGTAATATTTTTGTTGAAATGACGTACGTATTAAAGTGGAAAGTGGGATAAAATCGTGATGAAAACAATGACTCACTTTCTTTCGTTCAAAAGATGTTACCCCAATCACTGTTCGAATGGTTTAGTTAAAAAACTGTTGTATTACAATAATATTCCCTCCTAATTGACTTGAATAAATACTTGAATGGAAATATACAATATTTTTGTTGAAACTACCCGCGTTTCAGTGTAAAGTGTTGTAATAATAAATGGTAAACAATTTGCCTTAGGCACTCGTGTTTCAGTTTATAGGACGTAGAGTGTTTTTTCTGAAGGTTTTGTTGTTCCCTTACCCTCAAAAACGTGGGTCGAACTATAAACGAGGAATATCATAAATTAACGATTTCTTGGTAAAAAAATCAGGGTCGACAGATAAACGAGGGGGTTTTATAGATGAGTATATACGGTATGTTGTCACAGTTTGATTGCTCGTTTTAAAGTGGAGACCACGTGGTCGCTTGTTGTCGCTGTGCAGCTGTGGCGCTCACGCATGCGCACATACACACAGAAGCCCGCTAAAAAAAAAATAATAATTAGTTTTCCAAAAGTCCGGATTCTCGGGTGGTCCGGATTTTTGGCATCCGGATTTTTGGACTTTTACTGTACATAGGTCCACCTCAGCTGCTAGGTCCTTAAGTCGTGCGTAGAAGTCTGAGAATGATTCCCCAGAAGCTTGTTTGCAGGATAGCAGTTCCCTACGACACAAAGCTTCATTGCGGAGGCCTTGGAAATGACTCTGCAAGGCGTTTAAAACCTCTGTCACTGACATGGGAGAGTCAGGGGGAATGGCTAGCGTGTGCTCTAGGAGGCGTTGAACATCGAGGGAAATACACGATCTTAATTGGATGAGTTGTTTATGAGGGGGCATTCGGTTGGGGTCGGACATGACAGCAAAGTCTTCGAAACGACGTCGCCATTGACGGTATACTTGATATGTTGCATCAGATTGAAGAGGTGGGGGGCTGGGAACTGAAGACTTGCTGTGCAGGGGTGTACTCGAGACGGCAGGTAATGGAGGAGGCACGGAGAGGTCGACGAGAGTTGAGACTGGAGCAGGTGGTTGAGAAGGCACTGAGGCATACCCAAGAGGGATAGGTGACGTGTGAGGAGGCGTTGGCTGAAGGATAGATGAAGGGGCTGAAGCTGGCGAATTGATTGTGGCAGCTGGTGAAGTCGTCCTCGTTGCCAGCAATTCCAATAGTTCCAGGAATTTGCGGTTATCAGCTTGGTGGTGGTGTTGGAGTTGAAGACGGTAAGCTGATTACTCTGACTGTCTTGACAATTCCACTTGACGTCGTTTTTCCTCCTCTAATCGATGTCTTTGGACTTCGTTCTCTTGGGAAACTTGTAGAAAGTGAATTAACTGACGTATATCCTGGCTCCCATCCTTTGAATTTGGCGCGCCCGTCGTGTGAGGCTTCGTCTTCCTCGTAATCCTCATTTGAATTCCCCAGCAAATCGTCGTAGTCGAACATCTCGTGTTTGGTATGGTTGCGATGGGAAAGACAAGGAGAATAAGGTGAAGTGGTAGGTTTTCGTCAATGTACTTGCCTAAGTGCAGGAACTGGCGGGCAAGTAAAAGAGTATTGACTGTAATATTTGTGAAGTTGAGTGGAGGCGGCTGGTGGTGGTGATACTGGTCTCTGTATTCCTCCGTGCGCCCGGGCGAGATGTCGGTGATGACTCAGTCGAGGGGGGCAGTGGCTTGCGGGCCGGCGCAGACGGAGGATGTATGCCTGAAGTTCTGTCTTGGAAACTGGGCTGAAAGGGTTTCTGCTACCTGTAGGGCCCCAGAAACATAGCAAAACAGACATCAAAGGCACTGCACTTCACTTAGGGCACTTCACAAGGTCACAAAGCACTTTAAATCCAGGGGCACTGTAGAGTACATCTTCTGGGCGGGAAACAGACGAGGCCGGCTCTTGCAACTTGTAAACTGTCGTGTTGGAGCTACTCAACTGCGCCATGTGGTGGGATGTATATCCTAGACAAGGTTCTTCAAACTCCAGGGCACGAGCAGTAGATATATTCCATAAGTAGTACAAGACTTGGCAGGATAGCCGACCGATACAGAAGCAGGAGCAAGCACAAGGGACTCCGTGTCGTAGCCAGGCCGAAGCCGATCTGAGGGAAGTTAGCTAGCTAGCTAGGTCAGGAGAGTTGCTAGACATTACTAGGACAATAAATGAGGTCTTCTAGTTACTTGACTAGCGCGGTACAGACATAGTACATCGGGACATAGTAAGTAGGCATAGGCATTAGACATAAGCATAGATATCAGACGTGCTACAATAATATATAGTAATACAGACATGTGAATAAATGGTACAATGAATGGTAACAGAGTCTTGCCATCAGGCGTGTTCACATATCTTGGTATTTACATATCTATTCATAAAATAGGATAAAATACATGACGAAAACAAAAGACTTTACCTAACCTTCTGATGTTCAAGAGATGTTACTCGTTTTTTTAATAGTTTTCGGTTAAAATACCGTTATATTACAATGATATTCTATTCATACTGTGCTTGATGTACTACATTCACGGAAATGTAATATTTTTGCTGAAATGACGTACGTATTACAGTGGAAAGTGGGATAAAATCGTGACGAAAACAATGACTTTCGATTTTTTCGTTCAAAAGATGTTACCCTAATCGCTTTTCGAATGGTTTTCAGTTAAAAAAACTGTTGCATCACAAATGAATTAGGATAGAATATTATTGTAATACAACAGTTTTTTAACTGAAAACCATTCAAAAGCGATTACAGTAACATCTTTTCAACGAAAGAAAGCGAAAGTCATTGCTTTCGTCACTTCCCACTGTAATACGTACGTCATTTCAGCAAAAATATTACATTTCCATTTTCTCATTAGTAAATAGTAGTTTTGCTGAAACGTAATGTATTTCAATGTAAATTAGGATAAACTACATGAAAACAAAAGACTTTACCTAACCTTTTGATGTTCAAGATATGTTACTCATTTTTTTTAATAGTTTTTGGTTAAAATACAGTGACCCCTCGGTTAACGAACTCAATCCGTTCCAGAAGGTCGTTCGTTAACCGAAACCATTGTTTCAATGGGTTTTTAGGTAATTGGTTCCAGCTCACAGAAAATTTCCTAAATTCAACAAAAATGGTAGAAAAGTTCACTTACTTTGAGGTGTGTATGTAGAAGGCTCCTGGATGATGATGATGATGATGGGAATTACAATGGGGGTGGAGGAGAAGGAAGAAGAGAAGGCATTGGGGTGGAAGAGAAGTCACCCCATGGCACCATTTCACCCATAAAATTTTAGTTCTCTTGGTGTAAATCAACACTGTACTGCATTATATATTGTCAATATGTAAAATATATTTCAAAATGACCAATAATTTGCTTGGAAACACAGAAAAAAAGCATTTAGTTGAAGAGAGTCTCAAGCAAGATGTTACCTCCAGTGAAAACAGAGAGAGAGACTAACGCCTGTTTGCTGTGTTAAGAGGCTGGATGCTGCGCTTTAAACTAGTCACTTTACCTTCAATTATGTTCAATAATTGTTAAAATGACTAAAAAATTTAATATTAAACTTTTAAAATTATTGAATAGTATAAACTTCTTGATATTTACTAAAATAGTTAGGATTTTATGCCCTAGAACCGATTAATGTATTGGCGGACTGATACTAAAGCTGGTTGCCCGGTCAGTGTAAGCGAAAACATGTTGAGGTCGGTTCGTAAGAAATTCGTTAACCGAATTTTTGTTCGTTAACCGAATTGAAGATCCTTATGGAAGGCAGTTCGTTAACTGAAATTTCGTTAACCGAGGCGTTCGTTAAACGAGGGTTCACTGTACTGTTATATTAGTGATATTCTATTCATACTGTGCTTGACATAATACATTCACGGAAATGTAATATTTTTGCAACTACAATGCTGATGTCAACACAAGCGTGGTTACAGCAAGACTGACTGAGTGAGGGAGAGCTATGCGTGTGAGGTTGCGGGAGCGGGCGGTGTCCCGTGTTCGGTGCCGTGCGCGATTTGAATATACTTCAATTCCTTCAATGTACAGAATATTCCTCCGGCGGGGCAATCCATGTATGCTAAACCCGCGTATGTTAAGGGCCAACTGTAGTAGGGGTATACTCTGTGTGGGTGATGGAGTGTACCTGAGAGTAGTGTGGCAACACACCAGGAGTCACTGTATTCCTCACCACGGACATTTAAGTCACACAAGTGTTCCAACACCAAAAAATGAAAGTTTGGAAAACCTTATTCAGTTCTTATACAATGGAGGGTTTGCATGTAAAGAAATGGAATGAAAAGAAATACAAAACTATGTCTGGATATGCGGCTGGGGAGAGGAGGAGGGAGGGAGTGCTGGCTGGGCTGAGAGGATGTCTCACCTGTGCTCCTCAGCCTGTGATCCCTTTATAACATAGTACAGTATACAATTTCACCATAACTTTCATATAATTTAGGTTCATTTGGTGCCGGGTTAATAAAGATTATTGTAAAACAATAAATTTTCCCAGAAAAAAGCTTAAATGCTCTACCCTAGATGAGTTAGTGTCATTAAATTCCAAGTGACTTTGTTTACATATCACAAACAGTTGATTGCCCGCACTGTCCTTCGCTATGTCATGTTAGCCACAACATGTCTTCATTGCTTAGACCCCTGGTTTATTTATTAATCAAATTGAATCATTGTGCATCACTCAAAGGTAACATAATGTTGTCAGGGATGTATCTCCATATCAAATACTATACAGTGGTCCCTGGTTAACGAGCACAATTCATTAACCGAAACCATTATTTCAGTGGATTTTTGGGTAATTGGTTCCAGCTCACCGAAAATTACATACAAACTAAAAATAAATGCAGTAAAGTACACTTACTTTGAGGTGTACATGTTGAAGGCTCCTGGTTGATGATGATGATGATGGGAATTAGAATGGGGGTGGAGGAGAAGGGAGAAGAGAAGGCATTGGGGTGGAAGAGAAGTCACCCCATGCTGCCATTTCACCCATAAAATTTTTGTTCACTTGGTGTAATTCAAGATTATTTTCTTTAAATCAACACTGCACTTCATTGCATTATATATTGTCAATACATGTTTGTAAAATATATTTCAAAATGACCAATAATTTGACTGGAAACAGAGAAAAAAAGTGTTTATGTTGAAGAGTCTCAAACAAGATGTTCCTTCCTCTGAACTGGTAAACAAACTGACGCCAAGCTTGGTGTGTTGAGTGGCTGTTTGGCGCGCAAAAAACTAGCTTCCTGTACTTCAATCTTGTTCAATAATTGTTAAAATGACTAAAAAATTTAATATAAAACTTTTAAAATTATTGAATAGTACAACTTTCTTGATATTTACTAAAATGGTAAGGAATTTAAGTCCTAAAACCGATTACTGTATTGGCGGACTAATACTACAGCTGGTGGGCAGCCAAATGCAGGCGAAAACATGTTGGGAAAAATTCGTAAGGAATTCGTTAACCGATTTTTTTTTTCGTTAATTGAATTGAATATTCTTATGGAAGGTAATTTGTAAACCAAAATTTCGTTAACCAAGGGGGTCACTGTACACGTACAGTACAGTATATTATGATGACCCCGTTGTAAGCTGATTTGTTGAAAGTTCTCTAGGAACACATCCTAAGCTTTCAAGGGTTATTACTGTACATGTTGGAATGCATATACTGTAGTATTCCGAATTACGTACATTAATTCATATGGGGAAAAATTCCTCATTATAAAATGTTTCACTGTAAGTCACATTTCTTTGGAACATATCCCCAATATATAATGAAGACGACCCCCCCCCTCCCCCCTGAATAATGTAGGTGAATGAGCAGACGAGATGGAGAGAAGTGAGGAGGGATCAGGGAAGGCGGGAGGATGCGCAGAGGTTTAGCAATGAGGAGCCATACATTTACCACAAATCATTTTTCCCAAATTTAGTAGTCACGAGGCTTTGTATTCTTGGCAAAATGAAGGCACAAGATTTGAAAGTACACCCTACATCGGTCAATGACGTTAGTACCCTACTGGGAGCACATTAATCAGTGGGTTTAGTACCCTACTGGGAACACATTAATCAGTGGGTTTAGTACCCTACTGGGAACACATTAATCAGTGGGGTTAGTACCCTACTGGGAACACATTAATCAGTGGGGTTAGTACCCTACTGGGAACACATTAATCAGTGGGTTTAGTACCCTACTGGGAACACATTAATCAGTGGGGTTAGTACCCTACTGGGAACACATTAATCAGTGGGGTTAGTACCCTACTGGGAACACATTAATCAGTGGGGTTAGTACCCTACTGGGAACACATTAATCAGTGGGTTTGAACTTTTAGGGGTTAAATATGTCAGAGGCCTCTAGGTTATGGCAGGGTCTGCCATGGAGTATTTTATTACCATTAATCTCGATTCACAAGATTTTTATTTTTCTCGGCTATAAAATCGGATTTCATGCTTCACTTGTTCATTTTTACTACTGCATGTGTAGAGTATTTGCTATTTTTCTGATAAAGATTTTATTTTTTATTTTTTATTGGGGGGATGTGTAGACCTACATTATTCTGACAAGAATTTATATTGTTAATTAGTAACTGTAATGAGTGTCATCCTATTTATTTGCTTAGATATACTTATATTTAATGTAAATATGAGCAGGCTTGGTTACAAGGTACTTGAAACACACAACAAAGGTACTTTTCATACCATATATATTTATAGGGTGTGATTTAGGGTGCCCTCTCTACAGTACAGTACAGTAATTTATTCACAAAGAGCCAATATGTAATTACTGTACGAGTAAATCATTGTTAATGAAAGAAACAGTTAGTGACGTTATTAATACTATGTCTTAAATGCTTTATCTTTATTTAATTCTTTTTCTTGGACATAGAGGGACTGATGTCACTCCTACGTGACATGGGAGCATCATATCAACAACTGGCACAATACAACTGTAGTCGATCGGTGGAGTTATTGACTGCCCTACCCACTCAGCACTACCGTACAGGATGGGTCTTGGCCCATATTGGCAAGGCATATTTTGAGATGAATGATTACCTGCAAGCTATCAAGTGAGTCCATAGTACAAGTACTGTACAGCTTTCTAGTTCTTCATGTGACAAAAATCCTCCTCTCCCTTCCCCTCTAAAAATATAATCAGTGCATATGTAAATAAGAGAATGGTGAACTCCTTCCCATAGAACTGATTTGCCTTATATTTGGTTTGTTTCTTAGCTACATTAGAGTATTTTCATTTTTAATTCTTGCTCTGTAATAAAGAAAACAGTTTTACTAGGGTGGGCTACTATCCTTAGTGATATAACTTATGAGTTTATTCACATACTCAGACTTGAATTATACGTAGAGAAGACAATTATTGTTGTTAAAATTTATTTTTTATTTCGTATAAGTGACCAAATTATAGTAGTATATTGTACATAAGTGCCGCACAGTTTACTGTTTATGTAGTGTTTCCCCTCCATCACCTGCGTCACCTACCATTCCCCTGAGTTGCCTACCATTCCCTGCATCACCTACCATTCCTTGCATCATCTACCATTCCTTGCATCACCTACCATTCCCCTGCATCACCTACCATTCCCCTACATCATCTACCATTTCTTACATCATCTACCATTCCTTACATCATCTACCATTCCCCTGTGTCACCTACCATGCCTCTCTCCTACTACAATGCTTTATTCTTCGCTTGCAGTGCTGGTAAGTGTTACTTTTTGAAAATTAGTAATTACAAGTATTTGTATATGGGCCGATAATTTTATATTGTATTTTTGTAGGGGGTAGTAGAGGTGCCTCGATGAGTTGGAATTTGGGATAATTTGTTAAGGCCAGAGCCCCATACATGCCGAGTTATCAGTGTTTTACAGTATATGTAAACACAACATTTTGTGGTGTTCATGGAGTTTGTAGCAGCTTATGTGTTCAGCAGTGCCCTGCGCAGGGAAAGAAGGTACAGGGATTCTCTGTATCCTTTGTATGTTAGCGATGAACGTTTGATTCGTTACCATCTATTTCCTCGCCAATAAATTTTGTGGTTGTGAGGAGATAGGACAAGGAGATCTCGTGTCGTCCTCACACATACTAGATTTTGGTGGCTTTATGATTCTACTGCAGTGGAAGTTTTTAAAGTGCAATAGGAGATACCACAGTATAAGTAGGGTCATTACCCAAGTATAAATTTTTGCTGGACTTCACCTACATTACAATATTTTTTCAAGGGGTGGGTCACTTCAGGGATATATTCAAATGTGTAGAGTAAAGACTTCTGAAGGGAATGTATGTAATTATTGGAAGATGAATAATAATAATACAGTTGGTCCTCATATTTCGCGGTTAATGTAACCCGGAGGGTACCGCGGAAAGTGAGAAACGCGTAAAGTGAATAACATAACATATGGGATTAATTGAAATGGAGTCCGGACCGATCCCCAAACTCCACTTTTTGACGACACACAACTATGTTGTAGTAAAAATATTATCTTAACTTTATGATGGCATGCACACACAATTAATAATTAAGAGAAATATCAATAATATTAGGTTTTTTAACACTTACATTAGTAGAAAAGATGGCTGGGCACACGGGGATGGGCGGTTGGTTCCGAGGCAGAGGGCAGATTATTGGCCCTCACCTGTATCACTTGTATCAATTGTATCACCATCCACCACAGAGGCTTGCAGGGCCTCTTTGTCAAACCCCCCAAAGTTCATATAAGTCCATATCCTCACTATAATTATCACTATCACTGACTTGGGCCGGCTGTAGTGGGTGAAGAACTGGTAATGTTTTGATGACTGGGCGACCTTGTGCGCACCATTTTCACGCCTCTTACACAACATGGCGGATGGCGGGAGGTTTGGATCCAAAAATGGCGCAGCTTGCCAGCCGCTCTCCGCGTAATGGGGTTCACGACCACGGAATGTGAAAATGTTAGGTTCTGGCAAGGCACCGCGTTAACGGTGAAACGCGGATTGTGGGACCGCGTAATAGGAGGACCAACTGTAATGAGAATGCTGTCATAAAAATAATTTTGCTTTGGTGATACTTAAATTAATAAGTCAATATTTTCTCTCCCTCTCTCTCTCTGTCTCATCTGGTTTATTTAAAGGCAGAATTCACTGGCTTGACCACCATGTGCCATGCATTGTTTTTGGTCTTGGCCATGTTGGCATTATCCAGCTTTCCGAGGATAACTTGGTTCCTACTTTGTTCTTCTTCTTTACCTCTTCTAAGGGGACCATCAATTCCTCCTCAGAGAAATTAGGTCTTCTCTTGGATTTTGGCATGGAGACAATGTCCTGTCTTCCATCTTTGTGTTGACAAAATCAGCTCACAGGCTCGTGTTGTGAATGGCTGAGCAACCGCCCCCAGTAGTTGTTAACTGTGCTGGGATTGAAACGTGAGGTAGATCGTCGACTTTGATGTCATTGTCTGCATCATATTTCGTAGCCAAGATGTAACCACCACGTGACGTGATAACTTTATTTTTGAGTATGGACATACAGAATATTCAAGAAAAAAGTTATCATAAGGTGAAAAACTACAAGAATAAACATTTCTTTGTGTGCCAGCTATAGTTAGCAGGATGAGCTGGTGGGAGTTATGAGGTTTGTTTTTTTGTTTTTGTTTTTTGTTTTTTTCAAAACTCGTAATTTTGGGGATAAACTTAGCTTTCCTCACTTTCACCTCTTTTTTTTGTTTTCAGCTACATGAATACAATCCTGAATACAGCATGTCCCCCCAAAAAGTTAAAAAAATAACTGTCACAGGATCAAAAACAAAGGGAAGAAACATTTTGTGTGTAGGAGTGGGAGGGGAAGCATCACTGTTGCGAGGCTTAAGGGTGGCCACGAGTGACACAACTGTGTTAAACTTTGATTCAGCTTTTCCTTATGGTTTTAAATAGTATTTTATTAATATTTTAATGTGTTAGGTAGTAAATTATGGTAGTTGTATACTGTTCATCATTACTGTAGTTATGTAGGCTTTTTGTTGTTTGTGAACTGATTTTTTATTTTTTTATGGTATGATATTGGGTTCTTCATGTCATTGGGGAACTGAACCCTATTTTTCCCATAAACTGTACTGTATTCTTTTATTAACTATAAAAAATTTCACAATGGGTGGTTTTTCAGGAACCTAACCCATTCATATAACTGTGTGTAAATGGTATACTGTACACATTCACATTATCTCACACTGCATAAGGCAATACATATGCATACATTCTAGAATATAGAACCATACTTACATCTAGTAACACTTTAAATAACAAAAAACTTAATTTCTTGAAATTATATCATAGGTATGATTATTTTACTTGAACTAATTTATCATTAGGATAAATAAGTCACTCTGTGTTAGTGTAATATGCTGGCTGTTGTTTTGAACAGTTGTGCCTCCCTGCTGATATGGACGTCCGGATAAGGGATTTTGTGTGAGTAACGACATCGCTGTGCCTTGACCCTTTCCCCGCGTCGTTTGATGTCTTAATTATTCCCAACAAGTGTCATTAAGTCGCCCCCAAATTGAAAGTGCTAATTTGAGCTTTTTTCTTACTTTCATATTATGATAATAACAAAGTTATCATATCTGGCACTTAAATTCCTTTGAAATGTGGGTAACTAGTGAAATTCATGTTTTTTTATGAAAACTATTAAAAAATAATATTTTGTAACTGGTATTGTGAAGGTAAAGTAGTCTGAGGAGTGTACTTGTACCGCAGGTTGGTAATTTACCCTGGGTAGGGTGCGCAAGCGCCAGCACTACTCAAGGAGATGTAAAAGTGAGCGGGACACCAGAGTTACTGGTGTTTCTCAAGGAATCCGTTCACCCCACCTCATCTCAGTGTGGCTGACACATGCATTAAAAACACATAGCTGCACCAGTATATATATATATATATCCTTGCAAGGAAGTGGCACAACTCTCCCAACACCCATGGCTCTGTAAAGGTAGATAGAGTCATTAGCTGAAACATATACCAGAAGCAAATAACACAATTAACTGGTAATTAGTCAGTAAAAATACATCACATTCATGCCACCACAGAAAATGGGGCACCAATAACAGCGGTAGTTCAACAGCATTCCTCAGCCGCCATAAAATGGCTAGAAACTTAAAGCATATACAGTCAACCCTCGTTAATTCGGACCCCTTTAATCCGTATTTCGGATAAATCGGACGAAATCGGAACTGCCCGTATCAAATTTCTGGTTCTGGGAATGTCCCAATTGCAATTGGGGTTGCAATTTCAAATTCTGTGTCACTCCTAAGAAATAACAAAGTCTCTGGTGCACTCTAAGATTACGAGAAAACGGACTGCTCAGGTGTCCTGAAGTGAGAGAAAACGGACTCCTATGACTGGGCACTCAAATAAAGAGACATGACTACATGTTTTGTGGACTACCCACTGTACAGAATCCTTTTCATCACTTTGTAATAAACCTCGTCATGCCTATGTGTTTCTGATAATTACCATAGCATTATATATTTATATATTTAGCGGTTGTACAAACACAAGGCCTCACACATGCCATTCAGACTGACAGACTTGATAAGTTTTACCAACCATAAAGACAGTTGAAGCTTTAAACATCACTCACAATGGATCTTGAATATTCCAACTGTAATCAGACATACCTAAGTTACCTCAACAATTGCAACCCCAGTTGCAATGTCAAATTCTCTGTCACTACTAAGAAATAACAGTCTCTGGTGCACTCTAAGATTAAGAGAAAACGGACGACTCAGGCGTCCTGAAGTGAGAGAAAGCGGACTCCTATGACGGGGCACTCAAATAAACATACTCATAGCTGTATAATGCAATATTAACCCCTAAATCGGTTAATTCGGACAATCAGCTAAAATGGACACCCTTCCCCCCCCTATTAGTCCGTTTTAACGAGGGTCGACTGTATTGACGTATATTCATCACTATTTGCAGTCTTTATCCTTTTATATATAATTTCACACTTACACAGCTTATCCCCATATAACAATAAAAACTTACCATTTTTTTGGATGATAGCTGATAGAAAATATTATATGACGGTCGGCAATCGCTGGGCTCAGGCGTCAGACATCATCTGCAACTTTGCATATTGTGGTTGAGCTTTTGCTGAAAGATGGCAGCACAACCCAGGGCCAGTGTTGCATTCAAACTCTTGGAACAAAATCGATTTAAGCACGTAATAACAAAAATATTTGACACTGGACTACAGTTTCTTTTCACGGTGTAGCACAATAATTTAAAATCGACTACATTTGCTTTGTGCAGTGACAGGGCTAATTAGTCTTGTGCTCAGGATCTTTACTGTATATACCGTATTTTTCGACTTCAAAGACATACTTTTTATGACAAAAATATACCTCGAAGATTACCATGCGTCTTCCAGGACACTAGTCGATAAGTTGTAGTAGAGGTTTTAGAAATCAGCCCCTTACAAAGACTGTTCCTCATTACAGTACTTAACAATTACAAGTACAGTTGTACCCCACTTAACGCGGTCAATAGAACCCAGAGGGTCCCGTGTTAAGTGAAATCCGCGTTAAGTGAACAACAGAACATATGGGATTAATTCCAATAGAAACCAGCCCCAACCCCAAACTCCACTTTTTGAAGACACATAACTATGTTGTAGTAAAAATTTTATCTTAACTTTATGATGGTATGAAAAAACAAGTAATATAGAAGAGGTTAGGTTAGGAAAAATAAAGGTTAACATAGGAAAAATAAAGGTTACGTTAGAGAAACTAAAAGTTAGGTGGAACACTTACGGTAGTAGAAGAGATGGGTCGGCATACGGGGATGGAGGCTGGTTCCGAGGCAGAGGGCAGATTACTGGCCCTCAGGTGAATCACCATTACTAGGTGAATCACCATCACTGTCACTTACAGTTGTCAGGGCTTCCCTGACAAATCCCTCAAAGTCAACTGGTGGCGGTGGTGGTCCGGCGGAAGCCATTTTACGGAACAATGGATGCGCGTTTACACGGAGGGCCTTGAGAGATGAAACTGCCGCGGCTAGGTCAAGCATCGTCTTTCCTCCCTCCCCGGGGTGGTCGCGTCATAATACTTTAAGCCAATTACAGCTAGCAGCAGAGGGGGGTAGGGATGCATGGCCAATCACAGTCCGATACGTCATATGACGTCAGTGATAACGCAACAAAGACACACACTGCGCAACCTTACCGCGCCGCTTGCCCAAGCGGAGGGAGGAGGAGGGAGAGGCGATGAGCGCAGGCAGGCAGGGTGGCGTGTGGGGCAAATCTAAAAATAGCGTCTCGAGCTGGACACTCACCGTGTATATGTGGAAAAATCCGTGTTAAGTGAAAGTTCAGCTCTGGCAAGACACCGCGTATACGGTAAAACGCGCTAAGTGAAACCGCGTTAGGTGGGGTAATACTGTATTCTCTATACAGTACTACAAAACTATTGATTTAACTAATATTGTTGATATATTGCAAAAAAAATAAAAATAAAAAACCCTTGCTGCTGTGTGGTTTGTTTACTAATGGCAGTGGTGCGGCAGCGCCATCTATTGAGGAATTGCTAAAGGCTGTCTGCTGGTCTCAAATGCAGGAATGTTTGTTTCTTTATATGTAGGCTCTCATACTTGGACACCCATTTACAGTTGGCTCTCATATTTGGATACCCATTTAGACTGTAAAACCCCATAAAATTAAAATCTTCCAAATTTAAATACAACTTCGTATTCCAAGTAAAAACACACACACAACAACATTGGCTGTCCTTATGTTTTCAACTTTACCACCACTGGTGGGTAGAATTTTTTTTTATTCAGAAACATTAATTAAGATATATATGAACAGTAAATAAGTGTTGCTTTCATATTCTTATGTAGAGTAATGACGATATGTTTACACTTATGGTCACTTACATACGCCATCTCACTTCTTTCTTAACCATTAACAGTTAGCTACTTATATTGTTCCATTTATTAACATCAAGTAACATGACTTAAAACAACCATATTAAATTTTTTACATTAATTTTACAACAGCCACAACCAGGGTCTTATTTTCTTCAGTTTTATATGTAGAACCAGTCAGTCACTTGTTTTGTAAACAACAAAAACAATGCTGTCTCGTCTCCTCGTGTGTTTTAATATTCTGTGTATTATTAATGAATTTTATTGTTCATTTTGCACGCATAATCATTAATTAAATAAAAAATAAATTAAGTAATAATTAATACTGAATCTGTTGTACATAAGAGAAATGACGCTGTTTAGTTAATGTTTACAAAACAAGTGACTGACTGGTTCTACATATAAAACTGAAGAAAATAAGACCCTGGTTGTAGCTGTAGTAAAATTAATGTAAAAAATTTAATATGGTTGTTTTAAGTCATGTTACTTGATGTTAATAAATGGAACAATATAAGTAGCTAACTGTTAATGGTTAAGAAAGAAGTGAGATGGCGTATGTAAGTGACCATAAGTGTAAACATATCGTCATTACTCTACAAAAGAATATGAAAGCAACACTTATTTACCGTTCATATATATCTTAATTAATGTTTCTGAATAAAAAAAAAATTCTACCCAACAGTGGTGATAAAGTTGAAAACATAAGGACAACCAATGTTGTTGTTGTGTGTGTTTTTACTTGGATGACGAAGTTGTATTTAAGTTTGGAAGATATTGGAAGCATAATGTATTGTTTAATGGTAGACCCTGCTGCTATGTGACCAAGTCCCAGGTTGATGATCTGATGATCTCAATTGTTTCTCTTGCTTTGACAACACAACATACATACAGGTATATTGTTTCTCACTCTTGATATTTTTTTTTCATTTTTGTATTTCTTTATTATTATTATTATTATTATTATTATTATTATTATTACATTTTTGCCCCCTAGGCCCCAATGTGGGTCAGTGACCTGTGCCCAGGTGGGCTAAAACCCGTAATTTTTTTTTTTTTTTAATTTCATTTCCAAAATCAGGGTGCGTCTCACGATGCAGCGTCTTCCAAGCCGAAAAATACGGTATATATAAAAAACAAAACATCTTTACGATACAGGCAGGCGAGGCATGAATGGAGCTTTTGTCAGCCAGGAATGGAATTTTCCACCCTACTTGGAAAAGCTTTCCCAAGAGTCTAAACTATGTATATCACACGTTGGGACTTGAAAATACGTAATTTGACAAAATTTTGGTACGACTGAGGCAGGTCGTAAGTGCGAGTGGTCGTAAGTCGAGTAGGTCATAAGTCGGGGAGCTGTACTCACCAGCAGATGCTGTTGTCTTGAGTCTACAGTAGGCATACACTGTTCACTCTGCTGAATGTACAATAAAGTATACAGTAAACCCGTCATGTGCGGGTTTGCGATTCACGGTTTCGACTATTCGTTGTAAGCAGATGGTGGCTAGCTTGCGAGCCTCTCCCGCAGCGTAATGAGTCACCCCCACACACCTGCATTGTCTCTTCTTCCTTGTTTGCTCTCAACTATTGCCTGCAATGCAGCATCTCTTGTGTTGTGGTCAAAACTTTAGTGTCGGTGCTAGTGGAGTGAAACGTAAAAGGCAGAAGTCAGTTATGACCCTGACAAAGAAAGTTGAATTATTAGATAAGTTGAAAGAGGGGATGAGTGCTGCTGTGGCTGGTATAGGTATACAGTTGTGCACTAAAGTAGTATAAGTTGCTATTCATGGTTTTGCCTATTCGCGCCATTTCTTGGAACCTAACCCCCATGAACAACAAGGGTTTACTGTACATAACTGTTAACACTTTTTACATCTTACATTTGGGATAGAGATTGGATGGGGAATTAGTGGTCTCACATTACTGACCTGTCCTGAAGATGTCTTGAATAAAGATGAAAGCTAAGATGTTTTCCATTTCCTGTACATGTGTACCCTGATAACTAATGCAATTAGGGATTGGAAAGGGTTGTTGGTTTGTGATTCAATGGTTATCGAAATATTTGATCCCATAAGAACATTGATCATTTATCTGAAATTTAGTAAGTTCCATTTTTCCTGTTAGTTATGGAGATATTGATAAAGCATTTGATGTTCAAACATTTTACCAATCCTTCACTTTCTGCTCTCACAGTATTTGCATAACACCAGAAAGACCCAGATCCACTCTACCTCATACATCTTTCACTTTACTATTTCCTGATTTCTGTATTTCTTATTGTGTGCAGCTTGTTGATCCCACATACAGCATTGTTCTCAGGCATATGATTTGTCACTTCTATTTTTCTTATTATTCCTGTATCTTGAGTTCAGGTTTCACACTTATTTGATCAAGATGGTTCAGTGATTCCACTCCACATCCCCCATCATTGTCTCCATTGATAGAGTTCAGCCTCATACATATGTCAGTGCATGTATTCTGATTAAATTCACTGCTCATTCTCCATTCCCTGATACATCCAGTCTCAGTTATGTCACACTTCCACTACTTCTATTCAATCCACATTCAAATTAACAATTATCTCTCTCCTTTCTCTACTATTTTACTTATTTTCACATTTTTAATTTTTATTTTAATTCATCTTCTTTATTGGTTTTCTTTAAGTACAAATGCTTCCAAACTCTTTCACAAGTATTTGTTACTTTTCCTAATAACTCAGTGGCTAGAACAGTGATTGTCACTTGCAAACAACCTGATTCACCTTCCAGTTATATCCAGTAATGTATCATTATTCACCAAACCTAGACCTGTCTTTCACTGCTTTTTATTTGTATGCATATTTTAGTTTGGTACACTAGGAACAAGGAATGTTGAAATATTGTGTCGTGACATTATATAATTTACTAGATTCTTCAGTGATGTAAGAGAGAGAGAACCACATCGCCTCCATTTGATGGAGTACTACAGCACAGCTCTCTGGCATTTACAAAAGGAAGTTCAGCTATCAGCTTTAGCACAGGTAAATAATAATGAAATGGAGACATTGTTGCTGTCTGTATAAAAATATACTGTATCCTTGAAATATTCATTAGAGAAAGTTCACTGTCTATCTAAGAGTGTAAACAATATCTATAAAAATAGTGTCCAACCATACCATTAAACGTATATAAGCCTGGAGATATATGGTAGGGTTTTCCTAATAATTCTTAATGGTTAGATCTCTCTAGGTCTCTTGCTTATTCCCTCTGCCATAAAACATTATTTCTATTAATCCTTTTTTTTTTTTTTTTTTTTTTTTCATAATTTCTCTTTCAACAGGATTTAGTTGAAGAAGATCGAGAGTGTCCTCAGGCATGGTGTGCTACAGGCAACTGTTTTTCTCTTCAAAAAGAACATGAGGCAGCCATCAGATTCTTTTCTAGAGCAATCCAGGTATACACAATGATGAATATTGTAGAGCAGGTGCCAGGGAATAAGGATTGTGTGAATGACTAATAATGATTTAAGTTTCCAGTGAGGTGTGACACATTACTAGTTATCATTGCATAGTGAAGGAAGGGATTACGAAGTCAGTAATATCTCTTAGCCGGAACTCTCCAATAGCAGGAATAGAAATTTTCTCGGAAAATCATTCCCAACGCCAGAATTTTCCAGAAAATTACAGCTTTGGGAATGATTTTCCAAGGAGCACATTTTCCGGAAAATTCTGACAAAATTTTCCCAATTCCAAGAAAATTCCAGGGATGGGGGAGTTTTTTCTGTGTTTGAGATGAAAATCGGGCACGTTTATGGAAATTCCAAGAAAATTTTTCTGGTACCTGGAAAATTCCGTGGATTAGGAATGTTTTTTCGAGTCGGAGAGATGATGTAATGGGCAATTTCTGGAACTTCCAAGAACTTTTTTCCATTACCCGGAAAATTCCGGGGATGGGGATTTTTTTTTCCTGCTTTGAGAGAGTCGCCTCATAACCCGGAAATCTCTCATTGCTGGAGTGCTCTGTACCAATTGGTCCAATCACTATATAGGGAGGTCTAAAGTTGATAAAGCCTTATTGAATTAAAGGACACACACATTAAAATTTAATGGCCTTGATTTATTGCAGTCAAACAATAGAGAGATTAATAGCCTGAATATCAATCAGTCACTGCAAAGAATATGAAGCCTGCTCACCATGACTAGGCAGAGGCTGAGGTAAGGCTATACTGGGTAGCTAAAGAAACAGTCTGTGTCCTGGATCTCCTTCACTGTCACTCTGGTTTGTGTCCTGAAGAAAATTTAATTTGAATTACTGAATGCATTTAACTATTTAAATACACTATTACCAGTATTGTCAAGATTTTTATTTATTTTTATTTTTTTGTCTCATTTCATTTTGATAGTGTAATCTTCTTATATAATTAATCTGGCTTAGTCAGGAAACTTAACCTGATGAGACACTTCCACCTTCTGTACCTGACCTGTTACAGTTGTTAATCAGAATCAGGGAAATATTTGGTCAAATTTCTTGAAGGAAATTGGGATTAATCTCTGTCCTTGTTCTTTCAGGTTGACCCAAACTTTGCCTATGCGTACACTTTACTAGGTCATGAACACATCGCAACAGAAGAACTAGACAATGCACTGAGCTGCTACCGGAGTGCTGTGAGAATAGATCCTCGACACTATAATGCCTGGTAAGTTCTGTCATCAATAATTCCATGTTAGATTTTGATTATCATCATGTACAGTAAGTCCTCACTTAACGTCGGCCCGCTTAACGTTGTTTCGGTACTACGTTGCTAAACTTTAAGAGACCAAAAATTCGTTTAACGTCCCGGTGACTCGGTACAACGTCGTTTGAGTCGTCACAGACTGCTTTTTACCTTTTTCATAATATGTATTTTTGATGGTGTGTGCATGTAAATGAGTAAAAATAAATGAAGAAAGTTGCCATATCTACTGAAAAATAAGTTGAAAACCATGTACAGTACAGTACTTAAATGTACTTAAGAGGCTAGAATTTGTATCTCTTGTGCAAAATTTATGTCTAAATTCATATTATTCTCTGTCTTGCAAGGATTCCAGCAATGCAATTTATATTCTGCAAACTAGTCTGTGCCATTTTATAAGATAAAAAAATTAAGCCAAAGCCACCTTCAATTTTGCCAGAAGTGCGGAGTGGGAGGTGATGTATTATGATAGCCGGTCAACCAAGGTCACCTAATGGTATTTATATATCTGTCCTGTAGAGGAGTTTTAAGTTTTTCTCTTATAAAATCTCAATGAATGTAATATAATAATGCATACAAGCACCTCACCAAGCATCACACAAGGAGTTTTAATTTATGTACAGTTGAGTCTGGATATACGCGGTGTTGGTTTACGCCAGAATTTAAATTCTTGATTTACCCGGTAAATTTGGTCATTTACGCGGGAAGCGGCGCTGGCAGGGTGCGCACAAGGTCGCCCAGTCATCTAAACATTACCGAGTTCTTCACCCGCCACCTACCACAGCCGGCCCAAGTCAGTGGTAGTGATAGTGAGGATATGGACTTTGAGGGGTTTGACAAAGAGGCCCTGCAAGCCTATGTGGTGGATAGTGATACAATTGATTCAAGTAATACAGGTGAGGGCCAATAATTTGCCCTCTGCCTCGGAACCAACCCCCCCCCCCCCCCCATCCCCGTGTGCCCAGCCATCTTTTCTACTAACGTAAGTGTTAAAAATCCTAATATTATTGATATTTCTCTTAAATATTAATTGTGTGCATACCATCATAAAATTAATATGTTATTTTGACTACAAGGTACGTATTGTGTCGGAAAAAGTGGAATTTGGGGGTCGGCCCAGTCTCTATTTCAATTAATCCCATATGTTCTGTTATTTCATTTACTCGTTTCTCGTTTTACGCGGTACTCAGCAGGTTCAATTGACCGCGTAAATGAAGACCCAACTGTATATGTAATGTATTTCATGGGGCAAAGGGAGGCTCAGGAATGTAACTCCCAGATTTTATCTATTTCTTACAGGAAAATTTATCCGCTTAACGTTGTTTCGTATAGCGTCGCATTTTCAGGAGTGTAACCCTTACGTTAAGCGAGGACTTACTGTACGTGTACTATCCCTTGAGTAGAGAAGGTTTACTCTTGTTCAATCTTCTCTGAGTATTTCTTAATGATCATTTCCAGGTTACTAAGTAGAAACAAGTAATTAAGTGGATAGACAGGTAGATTTAGCCATTCTATAATGTGCAGTCAACCAAAGATCAAGCGACCCTAACTTGGGTCTCGTACTCGCAATTTTATGTGGCAATACTTGGTAAAGTAAGGCTTTATGTAATGGTGATTGTGATTGGTGAATCTATTTTAGGCTGTATCACTGTCAGGATAAATATTAAACAAACCAAAGGTAGACTTTTTATAATAATTATTATAAAAAGTCTACCTTTGGTTATTTAATATTTATCCTTACAGTGATACAGCCTTAAATAGATTTGTGGATAGGGAAAAATTTTATCCCAATGGGTGAGTGAGTAGGTTACCATCTCAGAGCTGTACACAACCCCTCACTTCTAGTCCAAGGATCAAGCATGCTAATATCTTGTCCATAAAATACTTATACATATAACAGCTTAACAAGGCTGTTGTCCTCTCTCTCTAAACTATATCAAGATGACATATGCTAAGAATTGTTGCTAAAATATTTGCATATGATACCTACCTTTATTATTATTATTATTATAATTATTACTCACTGTGAAGCTCCATCCACCAGAGAAAACTAACCAGTGAAGGGGTTCATTAGCAGTATGTTTCACACAGGTATGGCATTGGTCTGGTGCTATTCAAGCAAGAGAGGTTTGCTCAAGCTGAGTCTCACTTTAAGAAGGCCCTCAGTATCCACCCACACAGTTCTGTTCTCATGTGCCATGTGGCTGTGGTAAGTTAACATTATTTATTTCAGTACTATTACATTACAAGTATCCCTCGAGATACGAAAATTTACTTACAGGTATATGAATTTCTTAAATTGACTCAACTATTTTGGGTTATGAAAGCTTTTCCTGCTTATACAAAATGAGTTCCAGCAAAAATTCAAATCACGTGCCCCCTGGAGTTAGCTAGGGCGGCCACATCCCCATTAGTACTCACCCTACCAGGATGAGATAGGAGTTATGTTATGGTTATTTTTCAACTTGTAATTTGGGGTAAGTAAATGTAACTTTTTTTCCCCATTTACATGCACACACAATTCTGTAATTCTATATGCAGAATGTGCATGCATGCATATATATATATATATATATGTATATATATTATATATTATATATATATATATATATATATATGTATATATATATATACCGTATATACCCGTGTATAGCACGAGTTCTTAAGACCAAATTTTTTGGCAAAAAGTTGGGGGTCGACCTCTATACGGGTAATAGTTTCGTTAGGTTGAAAAATATTTACCAGTAAACAATGGAAACGACGCACCAACGCACCACCAGCTGTGAGTGTCGGTACAGTTGCCAGGGCAGATCTCTTGCGTCATCATAGCAAGCCCAAAGTAGCCAAATGCATGGTATGGTATGCACAGGAGGATGTAAAACATAAAGTATACACGTGGGCTAATCGTGATGACATAATATGATGTGAGTCAGATCATCTACACACAGTTGCCAGTTTCAAAATTTTCCTTTTAAAATTTTAAGTTACCGAGTATTTCTTTTCCCAAATCGTTTTACAATACTGTAGGTAAAACAGTATACTATTGTGCAAACCCCACAGAAAAAAAATTAACAAATGGAGACACCAAAAATGTAAAAAAAAAAAAATGCTGTCTGACTTGCAACACTGTTGGTAGGGTCAGGTGGTTCTAACGGTACCTGCCAGGACCCGGTAATCAAATTTATAACAATATCTAACCTCAATTACTGTAGTTTATCTGATGTAGGCAATATGAAGTAAAAAATACCAGTTAAAGTGAGAAATTGGAAGAGAATAAACAAGAAAGATGTTGGGCTATTTTTGGTAGGGCTGAGGGAGAGAGTACCAGCTGTTTGGTCTTTTTTGGCGGGAGAGTCACGCAAATATCCGTACTAGTATTTGTTTGGTGTGTTCTATATTTTTAAAAATGAATACTTGTAAATTAAAAGTACCGTAACATTGTATTATATAAAAACTTGTCATATTTCTGGAAAATAAGAAGCAAGAAAATAAGAATACACCGGTAAACACAATTTCAACGTACGCTAAAATTAAAAGCTGCTTAAGAAGGGCCGATACAAACACAAAGCCTCCGCGACCAGGGCTCTGCCGTATCAGCTAGACGGCACACGTGTTTTTCGAATCGTTTTCAGTTAAAAAACTTTTACATCACAAGTGAATTAGGATAGAATATTATTGTAATATAACAGTTTTTAACTGAAAACCATTCGAAAAGCGATTACGGTAACATCTTTTGAACGAAAGAAAGCGAGTCATTGTTTTTGTCACGATTTTATCCCACTTTCCACTATAATACGTACGTCATTTCAGCAAAAATATTACATTTCCATATTCTCAGAAATAAATAGTAGTTTTGCTGAAACGTGATGTATTTCAATGTAAATTAGGATAAACTACATGAAAACAAAAGACTTTACCTAACCTTCCGATGTTCAAGATATGTTACTCGTATTTTTAATAGTTTTCGGTTAAAATACTGTTATATTAGTGATATTCTATTCATACTGTGGTTGATATAATACCTTCACGGAAATGTAATATTTTTTGCTGAAATGACATACGTATTACAGTGGAAAGTGGGATAAAATTGTGATGAAAACAATGACTTTGGCTTTCTTTCGTTCAAAAGATGTTACCGTAATCACTTTTCGAATGGTTTAGTTAAAAAACTGTTGTATTATATTACAATAATATCCTAATTGACTTGAATAAATATTACGATACCATATTTCTGAATATTTTCATTAAAATCCATCCAAATCATTTTCCTTGTCATCGTCTGCAGCACCAAACAGCTTCTCCCAGTCCTCTCCTTGAACAGGGCTAGAGGGTACGTGTTTTTCGAATCGTTTTCAATTAAAAAACTATTACATCACACGTATATTTTACCTAAACTGCGCCTGAATCAATATATTCTCGGAAATAAATAGTAGTTTTGCTGAAACGTGATGTATTTCAATGTAAAATAGGATAAAATACATGACGAAAACAAAAGACTTTACCTAAGCTTCCGATGTTCTTGAGATGTTACTCGTTTTTTTAATAGTTTTCGGTTAAAATTCTGTTATATTACAATGATATTCTATTCATACTGTGCTTGATATAATACACTCAGGGGAATGTAATATTTTTGCTGAAATGACGTATGTATTAAAGTGGAAAGTGGGATCAAATCGTGACGAAAACAATGACTTTCGCTTTTCTTTCGTTCAAAAGATGTTACCGTAATTGCTTTTTGAATGGTTTAGTTAAAAAACTGTTGTATTACAATAATATTCCCTCCTAATTGACTTGAATAAATACTTGAATGGAAATATACAATATTTTTGTTGAAACTACCCGCGTTTCAGTGTAAAGTGTCGTGATAATAAATGGTAAACAAGTTTATAGGACGTAGTGTTTTCCTGAAGGTTTTGTTGTTCCTTTACCCTCAAAAACGTGGGTCGACCTATAAACGAGGAATATCATAAATTAACGATTTCTTGATCATAAAATCGGGGTCGACCTATATACGAAGGGGGGTTATAGACGAGTATATACGGTATATGTATATATATATATATATGTATATATATATATATCTATATATATATATATGTATGTATATATATATATATATATATATAGATATATATATATATATATATATATATATATATATATATATGTATATATATATATATATATATATATATATATATATATATATATATATATATATATATATACACTGTATATATATATATATATATATATCTATATATATATATATACTATATATATATATATATATATATATAACACACACTATATATATATATATATATATCTATATATATATATACAGTGTATATATCTATATATATATATATATATCATATATATATATATATATATATATATATATATATATATATATATATACACACACACAGTGGTCCCTCGGTTAACGAGCACAATCCATTTCAGCAGGTTGCTCGTTAACCGAAAATCTCATTAACCGAAACCATTGTTTCAATGGGTTTTTGGGTAATTGGTTCCAGCTCACCGAAAATTGCCTAAATTCAACAAAAATGGGAGAAAAGTTCACTTACTTTGAGGTGTGTATGTAGAAGGCTCCTGGATGATGATGTGAATTTGAAGTGGAGGAGCAGAAGGGAGAAGAGAAGGAAGTGGAGGTGGAGGAGAAGCATTTTACTGCTTCTTGGAAGGTGAGTCACCTTCCATGAAAATGTCAGGAACCTCTGGACTGACATTCTCCACCATGAACATCCTCTCTCCTTCTTGAAGTGGAAGGCTGAGGGATAGCATCTTGTTCCCTCTGCCTTTTACTGAAGAAAGTGTCAATTGTGGTCTGTGGGGCATTTGTCCTCACCATTAACTTATTTTTAAAGAAGGAGACCACTGAGTCCTCAACATGACACAAAGTTAGTTCAGTTTTTTCCACTTCTGGGTGCTTTGAAGCCAGTTCCCTGAACTTCTCCCAGTAGTAAATCACATCTTTCAACTGTTTAGCTGACATATGGTCATTACTTTCAATTTCCTCCTCACCACTGTCAGCCTCTACCTGTAACATCTCATCCAGTTGCTTCAAGTCATCAGGAGTAAGTTCCTCCTCATGAGACATCACAAGCTCTTCCACATCCTCCTCCTCCACTTCAAGGCCCAATGACTGACCAATGGACACAATCTCCTGGTCCAACTCTGTTTCTTCCTCAAATCCCTCAAAATCATGGACTACTGATGGCCACAGTGCTTTCCATGAAGAATTGAGGGATCTAGTGGAGACTTCTTGCCATGATGACACAATCAGTTTTACAGCCTCCAGGATGTTGAATTGTGTCTTCCAGAAATGTTTCAGTGTTTGTTCAGGATCATTGGAAGTTGCCTGATAACACCTCCTAAACATTTTCTTCATGTTCAACTTCTTGAAGTTGCTGATTACATTCTGGTCCATTGGCTGTATGATTGATGTAGTGTTTGGAGGCAAAAACAACACTTTCACAAAGTCAAATTGATACTTCAAATTTCTGGCAAGGTCAGGGTCATGACCAGGAGCATTATCCATGAGGAGAGCCTTTAAAGGGAGTTTATTGATGGTTAGGTAGCTCTTGACAGAAGGGCAAAACACATCAACAGCCGATTCATTAAAGAGCTGTCTTGTCACCCATGCCTTACGGTTGGACTTCCAATAAACTCCAAGCTTTGTTCTTACCACTTTCTGTTGCTTGAACACCCTGGGGTTTTCAGAGTGGTAGACAAGCATAGGTTTCAGTCGGAAATCCCCTGAAGCATTGGCACCAAGCAATAGAGTGAGACGGTCTTTCATGGGTTTATGCCCAGGTAAAGAGGCTTCATCTCTGGTGATAAATGTTCTTTTGGGCATCTTTTTCCAGAACAGCCCAGTTTCGTCCACATTGAACACTTGCTGTGGAAGATAATTTTCTTCTTCCATCAGTTTTTTAAATTCATCTGAAAACTTTGCTGCCCCTTCCTTATCAGCACTAGCAGCTTCACCATGCCTAACAACACTGAAAATATCACTTCTTTTCTTAAATTTTTCGAACCAGCCTTTGCTGGCCCGAAAATCTTCAAATTCTGTGCCTGAAGAACCAGGTTGATCTGTCTTTAAAAGTTCGTAAATCTCCCTGGCTCTTTCATAAATGAATTCAGTAGAAACTGAATCACCTTTCATCTGTTTTTCCCTAATCCAGATGATAAGTAACCTCTCAGTTTCTGCAATTAGGGATCTATTTTTAAACACTAGTAGATTTGTCTCTCACTTTCACTTCTTTAAATTTGTCTTTCTGTGCAAGAATTGTCGACACAGTTGATGTCGAGATGCCATATTCTTTGCATAGCACATTTCTTCTAATGCCTTGTTCATGTTTTTTTATGATTTCCTGCTTGGTTTGGATTGAAATCGCTTTTCCTTATCTCTTAGGCCCCATGCTGGATTCAAACAATGTCAACACGTGCTTTTCAAAGTTGAACTTGTTGTAAATAAAGAATATTTTCTTTAAAATAATACTGCACTGCGCTATATATTGTCAATATGTAAAATAAATTTCAAAATGACCAATAATTTGCTTGGAAACACAGAAAAAAGCGTTTAGTTGAAGAGAGTCTCAAGCAAGATGTTGCCTCCAGTGAAAACAGAGAGACTAACCCCTGTTTGCTGTGTTAAGAGGCTGGATGCTGCACATTAAACTAGTCACTTTACCTTCAATTGTGTTCAATAATTGTTAAAATGACTAAAAAAATTAATATTAAACTTATAAAATTATTGAATAGTATAAACTTCTTGATATATACTAAAATAGTAAGGAATTTAAGCCCTAGAACCGATTAATGTATTGGCGGACTAATACTACAGCTGGTTGACCGCCCAGTGCAAGCCAAAACTTGTTGAGGTCGGCTCGTAAGAAACTCGTTAACCGAGGGGTTGCTCGTTAACCGAATTTAAGAATCTTATGGGAGGTAACTCGTTAACCAAGGCGCTCGTTAACTGAGGGACCACTGTGTGTATATATATATATATATATATATATATATATATATATATACATATACAGTGACCCCTTGTTTAACGAACGCCTCGTTAACGAACTGCCTTCCATAAGGATCTTCAATTCGGTTAACGAACAAAAATTCGGTTAACAAATTTCTTAAGAACCGACCTCAACATGTTTTCGCTTGCACTGACCGGGCAACCAGCTTTAGTATCAGTCCGCCAATACATTAATCGGTTCTAGGGCTTAAATTCCTTACTATATTAGTAAATATCAAGAAGTTTATACTATTCAATAATTTTAAAAGTTTAATATTAAATTTTTTAGTCATTTTAACAATTATTGAACATAATTGAAGGTAAAGTGACTAGTTTAATGCGCGGCATCCAGCCTATTAACACAGCAAACAGGGGTTAGTCTCTCTGTTTTCACTGGAGGTAACATCTTGCTTGTGACTCTCTTCAACTAAATGCTTTTTTACTGTTTCCAAGCAAATTATTGGTCATTTTGAAATATATTTTACATATTGACAATATATAATGCAGTGCAGTGTTAATTTAAAGAAAATAATCTTGAAATACACCAAGAGAACTAAAATTTTATGGGTGAAATGGTGCCATGGGGTGACTTCTCTTCCACCCCAATGCCTTCTCTTCTTCCTTCTCCTCCACCCCCATTCTAATTCCCATCATCATCATCATCCAGGAGCCTTCTACATACACACCTCAAAGTAAGTGAACTTTTCTACCATTTTTGTTGAATTTAGGAAATTTTCGGTGAGCTGGAACCAATTACCCAAAAACCCATTGAAACAATGGTTTCGGTTAACGAACTTTTCAGTTAACGAACGACCTTCTGGAACGGATTGAGTTCGTTAACCGTGGGGTCACTGTGTGTGTGTGTGTGTGTGTGTATATATATATATATATATATATATATATATATATATATATATATATATATATATATATATATATATATATATATATATATATATATATATGCAAGTAAATCACTGTAGGTGCGCGTGATCTAGGTATATGCTGATAACCACCAGGAAAGAAGAAAACACGAAGTTCCCAAGCGCTTTCGTGTAATTCACATCTTCGGGGTGAGTCTGTACTCACCCCTGAAGATGTGAATTACACGAAAGCGCTTGGGAACTTCGTGTTTTCTTCTTTCCTGGTGGTTATCAGCATATATATATATATATATATATATATATATATATATATATATATATATATATATATATATATATATATATATATATATATATATATATATATGCAAGTAAATCACTGTAGGTGCGCGTGATCTAGGTATATGCTGATAACCACCAGGAAAGAAGAAAACACGAAGTTCCCAAGCGCTTTCGTGTAATTCACATCTTCAGGGGTGAGTACAGACTAGATAGAGTAATGCAGAACAAGATGAATATATACAGAGGAGGGTGAGACCAGGTCCACAATGGTCAGGTAATGACCCTACTAATCTTTAAATGGCACACAACGGTTGGTGGTTGGGTCAGATGGGACGGTGACCCGCCCTCTCACCTGATCACAAATCTTCTTAATTACAAAGTTGTCCAGCTTGTACATGCCGTTACTCAAATTCATGTTGAATGCTTCGGTATGTTTAATAAGACTAGATTCTATGATGTTCCTACTATCAATTGAATTACATGGTAATATTGAGGAGGCATTATCCCAGTCAATGCAATGCTTGTTATCCCTCAAATGAACAAACAGAGCATTGGATTCCTGGCCTGTCCTGACACTGTATTTGTGTTGTTTAATTCTAGTTACAAGATCTTTACCTGTCTGGCCTAAGTAAAACATATTACATTCCTTGCAAGGAACTTTATAAATGCAACCAATTGTGTTGTTGGGGGAGTTCTTGATTAACATTTGTTTAACAGTGCATGAGTTTTTAAATGCCACATTGACGTTCCAAGATTTTAGCTGTGCCGGAATGTGTGAGAAATTTTTGTGAAATGGTAATATTAAGATATTCTTATGGTCATGGGTGGGCTTGGGATCAGTTCTATAAAAAGTTTTCTTAGTAATGTTTAAGCATTTGTCTATGAAAGATCTAGGGTATTTAAGGTTTGAGCCAATATTATATATATATTTGTATTCCTCATCGATGAATTCCGGACTGCAAATTCTCAAGGCACGTAAAAACATTGTTGTAAATACTGACTGTTTGACTTTATTATGGTGGGCAGAATAATAATGAATGTATGAACACACATTGGTTGGTTTTCTATAAATACTGAACTTAAAAGTGTTACCTATTCTGTGTATCAGACAGTCTAGGAATGGCAATTTACAGTCTTGCTCTAATTCCACAGTGAATTTGATCGAGGGGGCTAAGTTGTTAAGTTGTGGTAGGAAAACTTTTAGGTCCTCATTACATGGCCAGAGACATAATACATCATCAACATATCTAAACCAGACTGCTGAAGGTGGTAAAATATTACTTAATAGTTTCTTTTCAAAGAATTCCATATATAGGTTGCTTAATACAGGTGAGAGTGGATTACCCATTGCCATACCAAATTTTTGAGCATAATATTCCCCATTGAATTCGAATTTGCAATCCTTAATACATAGTTTGATGAGTTCGATGAAGTCGTCTTTCGAGACGGGCAGTGAAATGTTATCCAGGGAATCTATGAGGAACTCTAGTAAATCATCAACTGGGACCTTTGTAAAAAGTGACGTTACATCAAAGCTGACCAGTTTAAAATCATGATTAATGTGCAAGTTATTGAGTTTATCAACCAGATCCATATTATTCTTGAATTGGAGTTAGAAATGTTGCCAACTAGGGGGTTTAGTAAGGAAACTAACCATTTAGATAGTTTATAAGAGATTGACCCAACAGAGCTAATGATGGGTCTTGCTGGGTTATTGGGCTTGTGGGTCTTGATTAAACCGTACATGTAAGGCAGTGGAGGGGACGTTGAAGTAAGATGTTTAATGAGAGTAGCTTTGCCTCTCAATAGGGACTTAAGTTTTTTGTTGAACTGGGTGTTGACAGTGTTGAGAGGATTATTTATGAGTTTAGAATATGTTGTAGTGTCACATAAAAGGTCAAAACTTTTTATAGAACTGATCCCAAGCCCACCCATGACCATAAGAATATCTTAATATTACCATTTCACAAAAATTTCTCACACATTCCGGCACAGCTAAAATCTTGGAACGTCAATGTGGCATTTAAAAACTCATGCACTGTTAAACAAATGTTAATCAAGAACTCCCCCAACAACACAATTGGTTGCATTTATAAAGTTCCTTGCAAGGAATGTAATATGTTTTACTTAGGCCAGACAGGTAAAGATCTTGTAACTAGAATTAAACAACACAAATGCAGTGTTAGGACAGGCCAGGAATCCAATGCTCTGTTTGTTCATTTGAGGGATAACAAGCATTGCATTGACTGGGATAATGCCTCCTCAATATTACCATGTAATTCAATTGATAGTAGGAACATCATAGAATCTAGTCTTATTAAACATACCGAAGCATTCAACATGAATTTGAGTAATGGCATGTACAAGCTGGACAAATTTGTAATTAAGAAGATTTGTGATCAGGTGAGAGGGCGGGTCACTGTCCCATCTGACCCAACCACCAACCGTTGTGTGCCATTTAAAGATTAGTAGGGTCATTACCTAATTACCTGACCATTGTGGACCTGGTCTCACCCTCCTCTGTATATATTCATCTTGTTTTGCATTACTCTATCTAGTCTGTACTCACCCCTGAAGATGTGAATTACACGAAAGCGCTTGGGAACTTCGTGTTTTCTTCTTTCCTGGTGGTTATCAGCATATATATATATATATATATATATATATATATATATATACAGTACTCCCTCTTTATCGACGGATTTTTTATCGACTGTTTCGATTATCGACGGATTATTTAGACGGATTTTTATTTTGGCTTTATTTGAACTCTGCGGGCCTTGTTTGTACTTTCGCCTCTAGGCGGCACTAGTGGCTTGACTAGCGTCAACCCGCGGCCCGCCTTCCCTGAACACAGACATCAGCCAAGCCGCGTGGGCAACAGTCTTTGATTTTCAACTTTTGCTGGTGGTTCATCACATCAACTTATATCACCATGCCTCCCAAACGACCTGCTGCTCCCTCTGTTGGGGATCCATTTACAAGTGATGAACTAGAACAATTAGTGGAGCTGCAGGATGAAACAGAAGATGAAGTGAGTGATGATGAAAATAAGAACTTAACTTTAGATAATCTTGGTGAAGTAATAAGAATGAGTAAGGCCCTCTCTGCTCGTCTCTATGACATTGATCCCTCCCTTGATAGGTCCCTTAAAGCAAAGAGAGCTATTGAAAATGTTAGGTTGCCATATATAGAACTGCAGAGGGAAATGAGAAGCAAGAAAGCACAGACCACCATCACCAACTTCTTCAGTCGCCGAGTGCCTGCCATCGCCGAACCTGCCGGCATCCTGCAACAGGAGGCAGAAGCTGCCGACAACTCACAACAACAAGACGTAGAAGCTGCCGGCACCTCACAACAACAAGACACAGTACCTGCCCACACCCCTCAAGAAGATGCAGACCTTGACTCATCATACTCATCTGACTGGTCAGGCTTTTAATAAGCCTCAATCATCACACTTGTATATACTGTACACTGTATTGTTTACTGTAAGGACCGATGTTCACTTCAATAAATGAAATCGTAAGTTTGCTAGTATTTTTGTCCACTTATTATATTATTATTTATACACTATTATTTAAGGTTATGTGTAAAGGAAACGCATTAATGCTTAAAGGTACATTTATACAACATATGCTAATAATAGTTAGAAAAATTACGTAACCATCACGGTATCGACGGCCGTCTACAGAACGTAACCCCCGTCGATAAAGAGGGAGTACTGTAGGTGCGCGTGATCTAGGTATATGCTGATAACCACAAGGAAAGAAGAAAACACGAAGTGTTTTCTTCTTTCCTTGTGGTTATCAGCATATATATATATATATATATATATATATATATATATATATATATATATATGTTTATGAAATCCCAATGAAACGTGGATAAGATAAATTGATAAATCACACGGGAAATGGAACACGGAGTACCTTAGCTGTCTTGAATAAAGACGAAAGCTAAGGTACTCCGTTGTTTCCATTTCCCGTGTGATTTTATCAAGATATATATATATATATATATATATATATATATATATATATATATATATATATATATATATATATATATATATATATATATATATATATATATATATATACATACACACACACACACTAGAACCTCGATAAATTGGACTAATTGGGGCAGAGTATAACAAGGTTATTAGAAGAATATTACATCAAGAATGAAGAAAAAATGTGAAACAGAACTCTCTAGGCCAAAAATCAGACATGCAAGTCTGGTTGTCAATGAGATGATTTACTGTAAAGTGTTATATGTAAGTAACCAAAGATAAAAAAAAGAACAAATAAATGTAGGAGTATATTGTACTGTATGTAGAAGATGAATGTTTATCTGGGAGCAGCTGGCAGAGAGGTGGGGGGCTCCCTCTCCCTTTCTCCCACAAGATTCCTCATCACTTATTTATGCAATTCCACCACAGTTCTCATATAACTTAGGTTCATTTGGTGCCAGATTGATAAAATATTTTCCTAAAAGAATCAACTTTCCTGAAAAAAGAATCTCTCACTGAACACGAGTCATTTCATACTCATTTGTTTACCAAGAGCAAACAGCTGATTGGCTTACCACTATGCCTGTCTTCAACACTTTGTAAATTAGTACAGTACATTTGTGTATTTATCACCACTTAATAAATACTATTGTAGTGTATTTATCACCACTTAATAAATACGATTATAGTGTATTTATCACCACTTAATAAATACTATTGTAGTGCAACTGAGGCACCATTTTTCCTTACTTAATGATCTGGAACAAATAATTAAACACACTACACGCGTTCCAGATTGACGCGATCAACTTGCTAACATTCTTGATCTTTGTTTTACCTCTAACCCCTCACACTATTCATACTCAATTTCTTGACCCTTAGGGTCTTCTAATCACAATCTTATTTCTATTAAATCAAACTGGGCATGACCACCTCCCCCACCCTGCTCTGAATGCCAACTATAGCACTATGGGAGGGCAAACTGGCATTCCTTGGGAGAATTTTTTTCCTACTCCTTGGGATGAATGTTACTTTTCCATTCGGGACGCCTCAGTATGTGCCGACAGCATTGCTGGGGTTATACTCGGTGGTATGAGTGCATTTAGCCCATCTTTTGTCAAAACTTTCACTTTACAATCATTGTTTGATCGCTCCTGTTCTCTTGCATGTAGGGAGAGAGATAAGGCTTATCAAGTTATAAAACTACCTCCTCCTCCTATTACCCATTCCTCTTACATTACTTCTAGGAATTGTTGTAAGGCTATTCTTCGTAGGGCCAAATGGAATTTTATAAAAAGAAAGACCACTGTCCTGACTAACTCTTCCTCTAGTAAATCCTTCTGGTCTTTAACCAAAAACATCTGTAATAACTTTTGCAATCCCTCTTTTCCTCCTCTCTTCCAACCTGATAACTCTGTAGCCAACTCTCCCCCTGACAAAGTCAGTCTCATTGACACCTTATTCTCCTCTAACTCCACCTTAGATGATTCCAACTCTATCCCTCCTACTCCTCCTTCTGAACCTATGCACTTTCCTATTATTGCCACTCGTAGGGTTGCTGGTGTGTTATCCAGGTTGGATGTGAGTAAGGCGCTTGGACCAGATGGAATACCCCCTCGTGTTCTGAAATTCTTGCTCGCGTCTTTCGCCTTTGTCTCATAAACCAAACTTTTTCTTAGAAGTATGCCACAGTTCAGCCCATTCCGAAGAAGGGTGACCATTCTCATCCCTCTAACTGTAGCCCCATTGCCCTAACTTCATCCTTCTCTTAAGATTTTCGAAACTATCTTAAACTCGCATTTTCTCCATCAACTTGAACGCCTTTCTCTTGTGTCGAATCACCAGTTTGGCTTTTGACAGGCGAGATCTTCTGGTGATCTGCTTTCCTATTACACCCATCTTTGGTCATCCTCTCGTAGGGGTTATGGGGAAACTTTCGTCGTGGCCCTCGACACCTCCAAAGCATTTGACAGGGTATGGCACAAGTCTTTTCTTTCTAAACTTCCCTCTTATGGTTTCTCTCCCCCACTTTGTTCTCTAATTTCTAGCTTCCTTGAGAACCGATCCATGGCAATTGTTGTCGAGGGATCGATTTCTTGCTCTTTCTCTACCAATAGTGGTGTCCCACAGGGTTCTGTTCTTTCACCTACTCTTCTTTCTTTTTATCAATGATATACTTCACAATTCACACTACGACTAATTCTAACCATTCTTACGCTGATGATTCTACTCTTCACTCTTCACATTTTCCCTTTCCCCCTAATTCTCAAACTAGATCTGTTTCTAGATCTAATATCATTTCATCTATCAATGCGGATCTGTGCAGCATCTCTGAATGGGGAGGTAGAAACTTGGCTAAATTCAATAGTAATAAATCACTCTTATTTACCAATTACACTTTCCAAAATAGAAAATCTCCTTCCAATCACATTTCAGGATGAAATCTTTTTGCCAAAATCTAAAATAGAGATACTGTACTGAGTCTCACCATCTCCTCTACAATGTCATGGAAGCCACACATCCACAACATTGCTAAGGCTGCCTAACAAAAGCTGGGAATGCTGTACAGATACCGTAGCTACTTCACTCCTGAGCAATTTTATAAGGGATTCATTCATCTTAACTTGGTGAACTGCTCTCACATCTGGGGTGGCTCTTCTTCTGTCCAATTTTTAGATAGAGTGGAATCAAAGGCATTTTGTCTTATTAACTCTTCTCCTTTTGTTGATAATCTCTCATCCCATTCACAGGATCAGCTTCAGCAGAGCCACTCCTAGATCACCACAATGGCAGATGTTGTGTTGTGGTGAAACTATGAAATAATTCAGCACAAAAGAAAATGTATATACAGTCGACCCTCGTTAAAACGGACTAATAGGGGGGGAGGGTGTCCATTTTAGCCGATTGTCCGAATTAACCGATTTAGGGGTTAATATTGCATAATATTGCATTATACAGCTATGTGTATGTTTATTTGAGTGCCCCGTCATAGGAGTCCGCTTTCTCTCACTTCAGCACTCTTGAGTCGTCCGTTTTCTCTTAATCTTAGAGTGCACCAGAGACTTTGTTATTCCTTAGTAGTGACACAGAATTTGACATTGCAACTGGGGTTGCAATTGTTGAGGCAACTTAGGTATGTCTGTTTACAGTTGAAATATTCAAGATCCATTGTGAGTGATGTTTAAAGCTTCAACTGTCTTTATGGTTGGTAAAACTTATCAAGTCTGTCAGTCTGAGTGGCATGTGTGGGGCCTTGTGTTTGTACAACCGATAAATACATAAAGCTATGGTAATTATCAGAAACACATAGGCATGACGAGGTTTATAACAAAGTGATGAAAAGGATACTGTACAGTGGGTAGTCCACAAAACATGTAGCCATGTCTCTTTACTTGAGTGCCCCGTCATAGGAGTCCGTTTTCTCTCACATCAGGACACCTGGGCAGTCCGTTTTCTCTTAATCTTAGTGTGCACCAGAGACTTTGTTATTCCTTAGTAGTGACAGAGTTTGAAATTGCAACCCCAATTGCAATTGGGACAATCCCAGAACCAGAAATTTGATAAGGACAGTTCAGATTTCGTCCAATTTATCCGAAATCCGGATTAAAGGGGTCTGAATTAACGAGGGTCGACTGTACTGTACAGTATGCAGTAGGTGAATCCCCCCGTTATTGCAAAGGATGCTTTTCTAAGAGTCATTGCGAATATTGGCAATTTTCCCCATAAGCCGGTAACTTTCACCACATATTACAGTATTCAATATACACTCCTCATTATCCGAGACTATTGGGGACCAGGGTCATGTGTATACTGTAGTACCAGTGAAAATGAGGAATAAATAAAATGAAAGAATAGAATACTACATTGCCAGTTGGCAATAGTTTCCCAGGAGACTGGAGTAGCTGAGATATGCAATTCTGTTATCTCCTCCTCTTCCCATGATCCATGCGCTAACTACTGTGCACATAATAAATGTTTATTCCCTGTTTTTTTAGCATATGATGATTTTTTTTTTTTTTTTTGCACATTCTGTATGAACAATTTTGTGTGCATGAAACAATATAAAAGAAATGAAGAATATTATGTACATTATATCTACCCATAACTACGAGTTGAAAAAATAACAGCAACACAGCTTGGCCTGGTAGGTGGATGTAGCTACAGGGACAGTCTAACTTGGTGACATGCTAAGTCCACACATACATTCTCTTTACACATTCACACCCATGTTCTTCATTTTTCTTATTTATAGCAACATGCTATCTCCATGGGTATTATTTTTTCTAATTTGTTTTGCAAATAAGTGGGGTATGCTTTGCGAATGTTAAATATGGATTTTAAAATATCAAGTGCGAATAGCGAGGCTTACCTGTATATATATTTTTAAGGCCAGCTAAACTATATTCCTAATAACCAACATCTGAACCATTTTCACTCCAGATTTAATTTATTGAAATTTTTGGGTATATTTATAAGCTAATAGAAATGTCTGAATCTATTTTACAGAGTACTGTATGTGTAACATTATAACTTAAAATCTTTTAGGTGGAGCACGCCTTACAGAAGAGTAGCGCTGCCCTTGCCACCTTGAATCGTGCTTTGGCAGTAGAGCCTCGCAACCCACTGTGTAAATACCACAGAGCATCTATTTTACATGCAACAGATCACCACCAAGAGGCTCTTGCTGAGCTAAATCACTTAAAAGAGATTGTTCCCAAGGAATCTAATGTTTACTTCTTGCTTGGCAAGGTAAGAATATTTTTTGTATAACAGTAGATAATACCTTCATATAAGGAAGCAGAGCTGTACAAGGGGACCACGACTTACGAACATCCGCTGATCTATCGGGGATAAACTTGAAATTTACAGTATTTTATATAACTGATTTACTTTTACTTTCATTTACTGTATTTTGTCATTCTATATCTTTTGTCTAAAATTAATTGATTTTAGATGTATATAAGGATTTAGGCTCTGATATAGTAGGATTTTAGACATATTTCTGTAAGTACAGTATGCACATAGCATGTGTTACTACTTATGTACAAATCCGACTATGGATGAGGAAGAAAGAGAGGTAAATACACAAATGATAGTGACAAATTTGAATGATTAGGAAAAATTAGCTACTTTTTACTGGTAATGTTATGAGGGTGATGATTCTGAAGAGAAGTTGTAAATGTTTGAGATTGAAGTTTGAAAGTGTGTCAAGTATGAGCAAGTTGAGAGTGATGGTGAACAAAAGTAATCTAAGTAAATAATGAAGGGAGATGGGAAAGTGGATATTAATTTGTAAAGAAAATGGAAGAAATGAGGTATTTCAGACACCTAAGAGTGGATATGTTAGCAAATGGAAAAGCATAGTAATATTTGTTGAAAGAAAGAAGGAAACAGGTGCATTGAGAAATGGATGGAAAGAACTGTGTTAGAGAAGGCAGAGATGGAGATATATGGAGAATGGTTCAATTAGCAATGTTTTACATGTGCCGAGCTTGGATGGAAGGAGAAGAAGCAAATCAAGAGTGACAAATTGTGCCTGAAAGCAGTGTTTGGTGTAGATGGGATACAAAAAATCTGCAGGGAGGTGTGTGATATTGTAGAAATGAAATGAATGCCCAAAACGGAAAACTTACCAGGATTTGCTAAGGTGGTATTCACACATTGAGCAGAATACAAATAAAATGTGTGTACAGACTGAGAGCTGGAAAGATATAAGAGTGGAAAAGATAGGAAGAATGGGGGGGGGGGGGGGAAGCAGGAACCAAATGTATATGCTTGACTAGATAGGATGGCATAAAGTGAATTTTGGGTATGATGTGTGATGTTATGGTGCTTTGTGGGGTGACAGCAGTAAACCAGATACTGTATATGTAGACGTCTTGGGGTTTTGTTGTGGGTGGAAAACATCATAGCAAAGTTTATATGGTAGGGTCAGTGTTGATGATGCTAGCCACTTCTTGTTGTTGTAGTGGGAAAGGGCTTTTAAGGCTGGGAGAAAATATTCTTATATAAATTATATTGTATTATTTGATAATTTTATTTGAAATTTTCCTTCACAGGTGCACAAAAAGTTGGGTCAGACTCATCTAGCTTTAATGAACTTCTCCTGGGCGATGGACCTTGACCCCAAAGGTGCCAACAACCAGTTTAAGGAAGCAATTGACCCAGCCATCAATCGCTTCCCTGTTGATGATGATGACACCACCAACAACAACCCCCATGATAATGGTGGGTTTTTAAGTCGGTATCAATATTTGCTCTAATTACTGTACTCTTATAATAATGTTTAGTACTAGGATGTTTTCCAAATTTAGTTTGTTATACAGGTTGCATATATTAATACCCCTCAACTCAATTTATTGAAATATATTTTGCAATAAAAAATTTACTAAAGCATGTTCATGTTTGTGTCAGTTGGGTCTCAAAAGAAATTAGGGATTTGGATTCATATTTCAGTGGGGGTTAGGTTCTCAAAATGGCCGCAAATCGCCAAATCCGCAAATAACATTTGCAGACCAGGGGTAGTGGGGGGTCGCAGTTTTACTTGTGTACAAAGAAATGTTTATACCCTTTATGTGTTTGCCCTTAGGACAATTATTTCTTTTACTTGTATTGTATATATGTGTGTGTGTGTGTAGACACACACACAAAATACATACAAGTAAATAGCAATGGGAAAATACTCTTCACAAATTATCAGAAATAAATTTATTAAAACTGTGAGTCTACCCTCAAGTCTGTGCTTTATTAATCAAGTAATAAAGCCCAGACTGTTACATTTTTAATAAATTTGTTTCTGATTATTTGTGAGAGGATTTTCCAATTATTATTTATTTGTATGTGTTTTGTGGATGTGTTTGTGACTACACACCAGTGGTGGGCACAGCTAAACGAAAAGTTAGCTTCGCTAACCGCTAATCTGCTAACTAAAAAGTTAACTTCGCGAATGCTAAACGGCTAAAAAAAATTAGCGGAAGCTAACGCTAACCGCTAACTTTTATTATATGAATTTAGCTTCGTTTTTTTTTGGGGGGGGGGGGGGGGGGCTCTAAAACCCTTAAAAACAGACCTAGAGAGCTGAAATTTTCATATGTTGTCTTGTAGCTTAAACATAGAGCTTTCCAAAAAGGTATTGCATGCTAAGATCAGATGATGATCAAGGTGCACACAAATAATTAAATGAACAAATGAAATTAAATATTAGTTTACATTCAAGTTTCAACATACACTTTATAATCTTTATTTACTGTACGAAAAGACAGAAAGAATTAAACGAATCCAAAAACTATAGTACTGTATAGCATAGGCTAGCAAATGGCATCATGCCAAGATCAGGTGATGATCAACTTATCAATGTGTACACTGTACACAATTTCACAAATAATTAATTTGCATTCTCATACAACCTATCGGCCTTATTCATTATTCATGTAAATATGCAATACCAACCACTTACACATTATACCAGTGCATTTTTATATAACTTATTGTTGGTCTTAGTCATTATACCAGTGCATTTTTATATAACTTATTGTTGGTTTTAGTCATGTAAATAAACAGAAAACTCTAAACTTTAATGAAAAGTCGACAAATCATGTCTTGTCACGTTTACAAGCGTGCCTGACTGGCTGTTGGAGACAGTGTCGTGGCGTCACACGCTAACAACAGACATGAACAAACATGTATAAATTTTGTTAGCGGACTTAAAGTTAGCAGAACTAAATTTAGCGGAAGCTAATTGGTCCACTAATGGTTTCCAAAGTTAGCGAAAACGCTAATCCGCTAACGAGAAAGTTAGCTTCGCTAATTAGTGGATTAGCAGAACCGTGCCCACCACTGCTACACACACACACACACACGTACACATATTCACAATCCAGGTAAAGGAAATTACTGTCTCTAGAACGAATGGCTCCCTGTCCCAGCCGCAAAAATGTTCACAACTTTAAAACTATCCGCAGACATTCCTGGGTATATCCAGGGTGTCATCCGCGAATAATAGAGGACCGTGAAATAATAATCCGTGAACTTGGCAGGCCTCCTGTACTACCTTTACTATCTGTACATATCTATTCGTTGTGTGTCGGTAGTTGAGTTCCCACCCCGATCTAACCTCCCACATAGTATATAACAGTTGGCAACAAAGTTATGCTGATATTGAACGGGTTAATACAATTTAAATATGCAGTATAAGGCTTTTTGAAAGAAATAATTCATTATACAGAAAGTTGAACACTACACATCTGGATAAGATGGCAATGTGTAGCTATAGTGCTTGCCTGGGGGTTGCTGGTTTGATCTTAGGGATTTCTAGTTCACCCAGCTATAAATGAGTACGATGGCCTGACTATAGTTGGGGAAGGTTTGGCAACCACGCTGCCTTTGTGTGTACCAAAGGCTTAATTTACAGCGTACTCTATCCGTACTGTTCCTAGTAGGCCATTAGGCCTGTGGTACTCACTTACTTTGTTCATCAAATTTGCAGTGACAGTCACCTCATTTTCTCTGTTGTTATAAATTCAGGTCACTCAAGTTGATACACAAATTACATAGAAACATTGATATAGTATCACTTGGTATTTCCTTTTTGGGTTTTCAATATACGGTATTGTCTTATGTAGTTTGTATTGCAAATGATCACAAACATATACAAATTTAGAGAACTAAACTGAAAAAAAAAATCTGAAATTCTTCAAAATACTTCAAATCCTATACAAATTTGGATTGTGTAAGGGATGAAGATGGTAATATAGCAGTGGAAGGCTTACCCAAGCAGGTCTTTTTTTCCTACAAAAACAAAATAAAATAAATTGAAAATATTTCAAGAAATTTTTATAAAGTCTTTAAAATTTAAATAATTCTGAGATTCTTTCAATATCTTTCTCTCATTCTTATTATCTTTTATATATAATTTTTCTTACTTTCATAGGAATTAATAACAGCTATGAAATCAAATTTATCACAACTTTACAGAGAAATATTTCAGAGTTTTTAATATTTTCAGAATTGAAATTGTTATTTCATATTCTCAAACTTATTCATTCACTTTTCTTATTTATTTAGCAGAGTTAATAAGCAGTGGAACGCTGGTCTAGGCCTTAATCCATGTCCAGGTACAAAAATAAAAAAATAAAAAGGAAATATACAGTGTATGAGGGTCTCAGAAGCACAAGGCCGCAAGCGCCACCACGAGGGAAATGGAGTTATTGGTACCAACGTATTCTCTAGGTTGAGTTCTGTCTTGTGGAGCTTGGATTTGTGGCCTTGTGTTACTCACACATGGTGTAACTGAAACGTGGTTCTATGAATCGGACATCAACTTTATTCATGGTGCTTTTCCTATGACACATTCTCTTGTTCATGTTCCCAGACCTGCTGCAGGAGCTCTGGGGGGCAGATTGGTGCTGATCTATTAATGAATCTTTACTAAGTTATTAGAATTGCTGTTGTGTATTGTCCTGGTCACCCAGGTACAGATAAGGGAGTTCATGGATCAATTTTGCTTGTTTCTTGTGACTTTCTCAGGGAAGAACAGGCAACAGTGACTTTAATTATTTGGTTAACCCATCTCTGAAACCTTTCTCATCTGAGTTGTTGGAAATTTTTTATCTAAAAAATTTTGTCAATCATATGTCTTGTCCAAAACATCTTTATGGACACACGCTTGACCTAGTTTTCTCTCCTGCTGACTGTGATCATGTATTAGATGTTGAAACTGACCTGATTGATCCAACAGTTTCTGACCATGTTTTGGTTACTTATGGCTTTAATGTCCCAAGACCCTCTTTTTACATTATAACAGTTACTTTTGGGAACTAGAAACATTGAATAAGCCCTGATTGATCAGAAAGTCGACCATTCTTTGAACTGGGTCAACTGCTTTGTTTTGTCTTCTGATGAGATGGTTAAATTAGATAATGATGTCTTCCAGTACATTTGAGACAGTTATTGTCCAGAGATCGCAAAGAAAATTCCAGTACATGATGACTCTCTGTGGTATTACTCGTCTATAAGTTCTCTCCTTATGGATCGTGGAAGTGCTGAACGATAGTGGCTTAGGCGGCAAACAAACCGTACTAGATTGGAGTATATAACTGTGTTTAGGGCTGTTGTTTGATGAGTGAGGACACGCAAAGTTGAATATGTAGAATCCCAGTTATCCGGCACCTACAGGGATTGAGAGGTGCCAGATAAAGAATTTTTCCGGTTAGTAGAAACTTGCTCTTGGAATCCCTCAATAAATCCTTCTATGCGCAGTGCTACAGGCTGACCTTAGGAATTTTTGTTACAGAAAAACGAATTTCTTTAACACATTTCAATTTATATAAACGATGTGGCTTATAGATAAAGAAAATATAACATAAAACTAAAAATAAGATAAATGAAGCTTCTGGGAAATGAATGTGTGTGGAGGTGATGGATTATAACTACGTCGCCAGCCAGGTCACCATGTTTAATGAGATGCGTTCCCAAGTGTGACCTTTTCATATCTTTTGTGTGGCTTTTTGCCCTCTTTTCCCCCAAAACAATACAATTAATGAAAAATTGCAAACTATATTCTTTAAATAATGTTTTTGAATACACCTTATACAATATACCGTATATACTCGTCTATAACCCTCCCTCGTTTATAGGTCGACCTTGATTTTTTGACCAAGAAATCGTTAATTTACGATATTCCTCGTTTATAGTTCGACCCACGTTTTTGAGGGTAATGGAACAACAAAACCTTCACTAAAAACGCTGTACGTCCTTTAAACTGAGGCTCCCCGTGCATGAAACACGAGTGCCGAAAGCAAATTGTTTACCATTTATTATTACGACACTTTACACTGAAACGCGGGTAGTTTCAACAAAAATATTGTATATTTCCATTCAAGTATTTCTTCAAGTCAATTAGGAGGGAATATTATTGTAATACAACAGTTTTTTAACTAAACCATTCGAAAAGCGATTACGGTAATATCTTTTGAACGAAAGAAAGCGAAAGTCATTGTTTTCGTCACGATTTTATCCCACTTTCCACTGTAATACGTACGTAATTTCAGCAAAAACATTACATTTCAGTGAATGTATTATATCAAGCACAGTATGAATAGAATATCATTGTAATATAACAGAATTTTAACCGAAAACTATTAAAAAAACGAGTAACATCTCAAGAACAGAAGCTTAGGTAAAGTCTTTTGTTTTCGTCATGTATTTTATCCTATTTTACATTGAAATACATCACGTTTCAGCAAAACTACTATTTATTTCCGAGAATATGTCCATTTAGGCGCAGTTTAGGTAAAATATGCGTGTGATGTAATAGTTTTTTTACTGAAAACGATTCGAAAAACACGTACCCTCTAGCCCTGTTCAAGGAGAGGACTGGTAGAAGCTGTTTGGTGCTGCAGACAATGACAAGGAAAATGATTTTGATGGATTTTAATGAAAATATTCAGAAATAAGGTATTGTAGTATTTATTCAAGTCAATTAGGATAGAATATTATCGTAATACGACAGTTTTTTAACTGAAAAGCATTCGAAAAGCGATTACGGTAACATCTTTTGAACGAAAGAAAGCGAAAGTCATTGTTTTCGTCACGATTTTATCTCACTTTCCACTGTAATACGTACGTCATTTCAGCAAAAATATTAAATTTCCGTGAATGCATTATATCAAGCACAGTATGAATAGAATACCATTGTAATATAACAATATTTTAACCAAAAACTATTAAAAAAACGAGTAACTTCTCTTGAACATCGGAAGGTTAGGTAAAATCTTTTGTTTTCGTCATGTATTTTATCCTATTTTACATTAAAATACATCACGTTTCAGCAAAACTACTATTTATTTCCGAGAATACAGTGGTCCCTCGTTTAACGAACACAATCCGTTCCAGCAAGTCGTTCGTTAACCGAAAAATTCGTTAACCGAAACCATTGTTTCAATGGGTTTTTGGGTAATTGGTTCCAGCTCACCGAAAATTGCCTAAATTTAACAAAAATGGTAGAAAAGTTCACTTACTTTGAGGTGTGTATGTAGAAGGCTCCTGGATGATGATGATGATGATGGGAATTAGAATGGGGGTGGAGGAGAAGGAAGAAGAGAAGGCATTGGGGTGGAAGAGAAGTCACCCCATGGCACCATTTCACCCATAAAATTTTAGTTCTCTTGGTGTATTTCAAGATTATTTTCTTTAAATCAACACTGCACTGCATTATATATTGTCAATATGTAAAATATATTTCAAAATGACCAATAATTTGCTTGGAAACAGAAAAAAAGCATTTAGTTGAAGAGAGTCTCAAGCAAGATGTTACCTCCAGTGAAAACAGAGAGAGACTAACGCCTGTTTGCTGTGTTAAGAGACTGGATGCCGTGTATTAAACTAGTCACTTTACCTTCAATTATGTTCAATAATTGTTAAAATGACTAAAAAATAGAATATTAAACTTTTAAAATTATTGAATAGTATAAACTTCTTGATATTTACAGAAATAGTAAGGAATTTAAACCCTAGAACCGATTAATGTATTGGCGGACTAATGCTAAAGCTGGTTGAATGGCCAGTGCAAGTGAAAACATGTTGAGGTCGGTTCGTAAGAAATTCGTTAACCGAATTTTTGTTCGTTAACCGAATTTAAGAATCTTATGGGAAGCAGTTCGTTAACCGAAATTTCGTTAACCGAGGGACCACTGTATATTCATTCAGGCACAGTTAAGGTAAAATATACATGTGATGTAACAGTTTTTTAACTGAAAACGATTCGAAAAACACGTGTACCGTCTAGCTGATACATCTGGTGGTGCATCATGCGTCGTTGTAAACAGTAGGAGGTTGAAGTAGCTTACCGGGCATTATATTAAGTGTGAAATATCGAAAAGGTTTTTAATACCGGTATTTTTTGTAGATCAATGAGAACTGTGATACCGTATATGATATGATAAGTTAGCCTGTGCTAAGAACTTCAATATAGACTACTGAAAGCACGTTGTAAGGTAATTTAGCCTATTGTAAGTTGGTGAGCTTCATTTGCTGAAGGAACTGCACAACTTTTCATTACTAATTGGTACATAATTTACGTTTCCATTGTTTACTGGCAGTAAATGGTAAATATTTTTCATGTCTGAAGCTAAAAGTTGCTCCTCGCCCTTCCCATCATGCACGGGTTCAATCTAACAAAACTATTACGCATGTATAGGACGACCCCCAATTTTTTGCCTAAAAATTTGGTCTTAAAAACTCGAACTATACACGAGTACATATGGTAAATGAATAATAATATGGTCACACAAGAGGAGATGGGATGCCATTGTTTTTGTTGGTGTTTACATCCGGGAGTCCGAGTCGATGGTTCTACATAAGAAAATAAGACCCTGGTTGTAGCTGTAATGAACTTAATTTAAAAAAAAATATATTACATGTTTGTATGTTTTAAATGATGTTATTTAATGTTAATAAATGGAACACTAGAAGTAGCTAACCACTAATGGTAAAGAAATAAAGCGAGACAATTGGGAACGCCAACGTACGTAAAGTAAGTGCGTACAATCCGTACATGTAAAAACATAACGTCATTTATCTACATATGATTATGAAAGTAACACTTATTTACTGTTCATATACTGTATGTTTTAAATAATATTTACGAATGTAAAACAAAAATTCTACTCACCAATGGTGGTAAAGTCTAAAACATAAGGACAGCCAATGAATATTGTGCGAGTTTCAACTCTGGCTAAGCTGTAGGTTCAACTCTGGCTGAAGCTGTAGCTTTCCATAAAGCTGTTGCTGAAACTGTTACTGAACCTGAAGTTGATGTTGAAGCTGCTTATGATGCTGAATTTGATGGTGTTGCTGAAGTTGATGGTTTAGGCCTTCGAATAATAAAGCTGTCGAAAGAACCTTGCACAGCTGCTTTCTTTTCTCATTATTCATCCTTATGTAGAGGTCATTTGCTTTTATTTAAATTTTAATGCATTGTTCTGTTAATGGATCCACTTCAGAAAATATGTTCACTGCTTGCTCCATATAATATCCACAGACCTCTCGCATTTTTCATATCGTTTTAACACATTTAGTTTTTTGGCTAAGCTTATACACTTTCTATTAGCTTTTGAAACAACACTGCCATCACTTGCTCTCCTGCTCATGTTGAATAGGGATGCAAAAATGCTGTAAGAAACTAGGGGTAGGCAGTACAGGGTGGATTTTAGGCACTATCTTTGGATTTTGCATAGGACTCTTTTTTAAACAATAATATGATATGACAATGCAGAATCAGCAAAAAAATTTGAACTTTAGGCATTTTTGGCGGTTAGCACCACAAAAAACTGAAAATTGCATTTTCGGATTGTGAATTTAACAAAAAATCACAATTTTCTGGAATAAATGGTTTTCAAATGTAAAATATTGCATGAACTTGTCATTTTTTTATGCAAATAGGCTCTGTGAAGATGGAATAATAACTCAAGACTAATTTGGAATTTTATTAGTCAAAGAAAAGTCCAAAAAACACAAAAAAATGGTGAAAAAACATAGATATTGAGGCAAAAACACCTAAAATTGAGTTTAATTTCCAAAATATGAAGTAATGGTATTTGATACTGCCTGCAATACTTGAGGAATCTTGCAGAAATACTTTTTAATACCGATTTACTCTGTACAAATCGGTTAAAGTTATCTTAGGGGTCAAAAGCCAGCAAAAACAAGCAAAAATCGGGTAATAAAACATACAAATGAAAGTTATGAAAGTGTACTCACACTTTACTTCAGAAATTGTTCAATCGTTTTGGAAATAAAAGTATGATTACGCAATGTAAATGTCATATTCCTTTCTTGGGAAACATCCCACTCACCATCAATAATGCATTCAACGATCGACTCTGGTTTTAAATTTATTATATCAGTTTTTACTGGATGTTTCCATTTCAAATCGGACCCTTTTTGTACTCTCGTGAGGTGATCCATTGTATATCTGCCATCCGTGTTTTGCCCCTCGTACGAAGCAATATACCATGTATCAACATTCCCTTCAGTCATCAATGTGACATAATAGTTTCCTACTTCCATCATGTTGTCGTCTTCAGTACTTTGAGTTGACGTAACACAGGATTGTGATGACAAGACCATTGCAGCATCATTGTTTGATGGCAAGGAAACATAGTCATATACTGGGTCATGTTCTGCAAGAAGAGCACACAAGTTGAGTAATCGTTCCTCGTGTGGGATAGTATTCATTGTGAACAAATCTGGCTGCTGTATGACACCGGCTTTATGGGTGTCCCGATAGAAGGATAACTCCGTTCGTACTATTTTTTCCTTTTTGTCAGGATTTGATCTGAGGATTTCATGCAACTCTTCTACACTCGTTGCTGGTCCTTTCCATCCTTTACACAATTCCAAACATTTTTGAGTGTAATTTGCCTGGTTCTTTGCTTTTTCAATTTTTTCTGAAATTTTCAATTCGAGGAATTGCTGTTGTTTACCTACCCAGTCCTTCTCCATGTCATTGAGAATCTTGACTATAGAATTTAACCCTTAATTACTTGTTCTTGAAGTGGGTGATTGAAACATGTGACTCATTCATCCCCCCTCCCCCCCCCCCCCCCGAAATGCCCTCAACGGTTCAAGAAGTCCATTAAATGCGTTAACCTCGAAAGCTTCCCCATTTTATACCCCACCATTCTTCTATCTCTTCTAGTGTCCGGGGCTTTGCAATAGGCCTGTCCTTTCCTGAACACTTTATCATAAAAAATTAAAAAATTGATGCTTTTTCACCATTTTTTTGTGTTTTTTGGACTTTTCTTTGACTAATAAAATTCCAAATTAGTCTTGAGTTATTATTCCATCTTCACAGAGCCGATTTGCATCAAAAAATGACAAGTTCATGCAGTATTTTACATTTGAAAACCAATTATTCCAGAAAATTGTGATTTTTTGTTTAATTCACAGTCCGAAAATGCAATTTTCAGTTTTTCGTGGTGCTAACCGCCAAAAACGCCTAAAGTTCAAATTTTTTTGCTGATTCTGCATTGTCATATCATATTATTGTTTAAAAAAGAGTCCTATGCAAAATCTGAATACCTTCATTTTTACTGCCTACCCCTACAGAAACCTGAGAAAGTTTTTCTCCTGTTCCTGTTCCAGATGTGTGAAAACAAAGAGACCACCAAGCTCCGACTGTTGTTTACTGGCGATGCGCATTACCACTCATTAGCCAGGCAGCTTCTTTGCACAAGGTGCTGTTTTTTTTTTTTTTGTTTTTTTTTTACAGTATTTTTTAATTTATTTTTGTTTATAATACATATCAGGATTTAGTTATTATTTATATGAAAATGTAATTTTATTAAATTTTGCTCGTAAATACGAAAGAGATAAGGAAATAAATTGAATTGGGTCCTAAATTAACTAGGGTTTTAAATATGAAAAGTTGTTGGTCGAACCGTTATCAAAGGCTCTACTGTACAGTGACCCCTCCGTTAACAAACTCAATCCATTCCAGAAGGTTGTTCGTTAACCGAAACCATTGTTTCAATGAGTTTTTGGGTAATTGGTTCCAGCTCGCCGAAAATTTCCTAAATTCAACAAAAATGGTAGAAAAGTTCACTTACTTTGAGGTGTGTATGTAGAAGGCTCCTGGATGATGATGATGATGGGATTTAGAATGGGGGTGGAGGAGAAGGAAGAAGAGAAGGCATTGAGGTGGAAGAGAAGTCACCCCATGGCCCCATTTCACCCATAAAATTTTAGCTCTCTCGGTGTAATTCAAGATTATTTTCTTTAAATCAACACTGCACTGCATTATATATTGTCAATATGTAAAATATATTTCAAAATGACCAATAATTTGCTTGGAAACACAGAAAAAAAGCGTTTAGTTGAAGAGAGTCTCGAGCAAGATGTTACCTCCAGTGAAAACAGAGAGACTAACTCCTGTTTGCTGTGTTAAGAGGCTAGATGCTGCGCATTAAACTAGTCACTTTACCTTCAATTATGTTCAATAATTGTTAAAATGACTAAAAAATTGAATATTAAACTTTTAAAATTATTGAATAGTATAAACTTCTTGATATTTACTAAAATACAGTAGTAAGGAATTTAAGCCCTAGAACCGATTAATGTATTGGCGGAGTGATACTAAAGCTGGTTGCCCGGTCAGTGGAAGCGAAAACATGTTGAGGTCGGTTCGTAAGAACTTCGTTAACCGAATTTTTTTCTTTAACCAATTGAAGATCCTTATGGAAGGCAGTTCGTTAATCGAAATTACGTTAACCGAGATGTTCGTTAACTGAGGGGTCACTGTACTTTATTTTGTTTACAGTATGAACAATATTTTATATGTACAGTACAGTGCTGTTTGCATAAATAAATACAGCCCCTGCAAGATGTGCTATTTAAATTCGTGGAAAATACCACAACAGGTACTTGCTGTAACACGGCATCATTCACACCCATATCGTATAGCTCTTTTTTTTTCGTTTTTTTTTTTTTTTTTTTTTTTACCACCATGCTTTTAGATAAGTATTCAGGATTATTTGGGTAAAAAAAATGGTGTGTAGCTTAATTAGAACTGATTTTAATGACTGGTATAAAAATTTTATTTTATTTTTTTTTTTTTTTAATAAAAGAATGGAATTTCCATTATTATATCATATCAAAATATCTGATTTAAGGATAACTCATTGGAAATGTCTTTTAGAGAATTTATTAAGGATCATTATGATATCAAATTCATCTCCCAATCACAATTAGCAGATCCTAGAGTGGGGCAGTAGGGAAGTCAGCCAAGAGAAAACGGACTGTGCAACCCCCCTCCTTCTCCCTCCTCCTCCCAAAAAGGTTGCCTCCCACTGGCCCCAGCCTCCCTCCAACACCACCCACACACTCCAATACCACCCACACACCCCCCCAACATCATACACACACCCCCCCAACATCATACACACACCCCCCCCAACATCATACACACACCCTCCCCAACATCATACACACACACCCCCAACATCATACACACACACCCCCCCCAACATCATACACACACACCCCCCCAACATCATACACAACCCCCCCCAACATAACCCACACACCCCCCCCAACATAACCCACACACCCCCCCCAACATAACCCACACACCCCCAACATCATCCACACCCCCAACATCATCCACACACCCCCAACATCATCCACACACCCCCAACATCATCCACACACACCCAACATCACCCACACACCCCCAACATCACCCACACACCCCCCAACATCACCCACACACCCCCAACATCACCCACACACCCCCCCAACATCATCCACACACCCCCCCAACATCACCCACACACCCCCCAACATCACCCACACACCCCCAACATCACCCACACACCCCCCCAACATAACCCACACACCCCCAACATCATCCACACCCCCAACATCATCCACACACCCCCAACATCATCCACACACCCCCAACATCATCCACACACTTCCAACATCATCCACACACCCCCAACATCATACACACTCCCCCCACATCATCCACACACCCCCAACATCATCCACACACCCCCCCAACATCATCCACACACCCCCCCAACATCATCCACACACCCCCCCAACATCATCCACACACCCCCCCAACATCATACACACACCCCCCCAACATCATACACACACCCCCCCAACATCATACACACACCCCCCCAAACATCATACACACACCCCCCACCAACATAACCCACACACCCCCAACATCATCCACACACCCCCAACATCACCCACACACCCCCAACATCACCCACACACCCCCAACATCACCCACACACCCTCAACATCACCCACACACCCCCAACATCATCCACACACCCCCAACATCATCCACACACCCCCAACATCATCCACACACTTCCAACATCATACACACACCCTCAACATCATACACACACCCCCAACATCATCCACACACCCCCAACATCATCCACACACCCCCAACATCATACACACACCCCCATCATCATCCACACACCCCAACATCATACACACACCCCCAACATCATCCACACACCCCCAACATCATCCACACACCCCCAACATCATACACACACCCCTAATATCATCCACACACCCCCACCATCATCCACACACCCCCAACATCATCCACACACCCCCAACATCATACACACACCCCCAACATCATCCACACACCCCCAACACCATACACACACCCCCAATAACATCCACACACCCCCAACATCATCCACATACCCCCAACATCGTACACACACCCCCAACATCGTACACACACCCCCAACATCGTACACACACTCCCAACATCATACACACACTCCCAACATCATACACACATTCCCAACATCATACACACACACCCAACATCATGCACACACACCCAACATCGTACACACACCCCCAACATCATCCACACACCCCCAACATCATACACACACCCCCAACATCATACACACACCCCCAACATCGTACACACACTCCCAACATCATACACACACTCCCAACATTATACACACACCCGCAACATCGTACACACACCCCCAACACCGTACACACACCCCCAGCATCATACACACACCCCCAACATAGACACACACTCCCAACATCATACACACACCCCCAACATCATACACACACCCCCAACATCTTACACACACTCCCAACATCATACACACACCCCCAACATCATACACACACCCCCAACATCTTACACACACCCCCAACATCTTACACACACCCCCAACATCATACACACACCCCCAACATCATACACACACCCCCAACATCTTACACACACTCCCAACATCATACACACACCCCCAACATCATACACACCCCCCCAACATAACCCACACACCCCCAACATCATCCACACACCCCCAACATCATCCACACACCCCCAACATCATCCACACACCCCCAACATCATCCACACACCCCCAACATCATCCACACACCCCCAACATCATCCACACACCCCCAACATCACCCACACACACCCAACATCACCCACACACCCCCAACATCACCCACACACCCCCAACATCACCCACACACCCCCAACATCTTCCACACACCCCCCAACATCACCCACACAACCCCCAACATCACCCACACACCCCCCAACATCACCCACACACCCCCCAACATCATCCACACACCCTCAACATCATACACACACCCCCAACATCGTCCACACACCCCATCATCATCCACACACCCCCATCATCATCCACACACCCCCAACATCATCCACACACCCCTAATATCTTCCACACACCCCCAACATCATCCACACACCCCCAATATCATCCACACACCCCCAACATCATACACACACCCCTACTATCATCCACACACCCCCAACATCATCCACACACCCCCAACATCATACACACACTCCTAACATCATACACACACCCCGAACATCATCCACACACCCCCAACATCATACACACATCCCCAATAACATCCACACACCCCCAACATCATCCACACACCCCCAACATCATCCACACACCCCCAACATCGTACACACACCCCCAACATCGTACACACACCCCCAACATCGTATACACATTCCAAACATCATACACACACACACCCAACATCATACACACACCCCCAACATCGTACACACACCCCCAACATCATCCACACACCCCCAACATCATACACACACCCCCAACATCGTACACACACCCCCAACATCGTACACACACTCCCAACATCGTACACACACTCCCAACATCGTACACACACTCCCAACATCGTACACACACCCCCAACATCGTACACACACCCCCAACATCTTACACACACTCCCAACATCATACACACACCCCCAACATCATACACACACCCCCAACATCTTACACACACTCCCAACATCATACACACACCCCCAACATCATACACACACCTCCAACATCTTTCACACACTCCCAACATCATACACACACCCCCAACATCATACACACACCCCCAACATCTTACACACACCCCCAACATCATACACACACCCCCAACATCATACACACACCCCCAACATCATACACACACCCCCAACATCTTACACACACTCCCAACATCATACACACACCCCCAACATCATACACACACCCCCAACATCGTACACACACCCCCAACATCGTACACACACTCCCAACATCGTACACACACCCCCAACATCGTACACACACTCCCAACATCATACTGCACCATGTGAGGCCCCTCATAACACCATCTGTGAGGGACTTACTGCACCATGTGAGGCCCCTCTTAACACTATCTGTGAGGGACTTACTGCACCATGTGAGGCCCCTCTTAACACCATCTGTGAGGGACTTACTGCACCATGTGAGGCCCCTCATAACACCATCTGTGAGGGACTTACTGCACCATGTGAGGCCCCTCATAACACCATCTGTGAGGGACTTACTGCACCATGTGAGGCCCCTCTTAACACCATCTGTGAGGGACTTACTGCACCATGTGAGGCCCCTCTTAACACCATCTGTGAGGGACTTACTGCACCATGTGAGGCCCCTCTTAACACCATCTGTGAGGGACTTACTGCACCATGTGAGGCCCCTCTTAACACCATCTGTGAGGGACTTACTGCACCATGTGAGGCCCCTCTTAACACCATCTGTGAGGGACTTACTGCACCATGTGAGGCCCCTCTTAACACCATCTGTGAGGGACTTACTGCACCATGTGAGGCCCCTCTTAACACCATCTGTGAGGGACTTACTGCACCATGTGAGGCCCCTCATAACACCATCTGTGAGGGACTTACTGCACCATGTTAGGCCCCTCATAACACCATCTGTGAGGGACTTACTGCACCATGTGAGGCCCCTCTTAACACCATCTGTGAGGGACTTACTGCACCATGTGAGGCCCCTCTTAACACCATCTGTGAGGGACTTACTGCACCATGTGAGGCCCCTCTTAACACCATCTGTGAGGGACTTACTGCACCATGTGAGGCCCCTCTTAACACCATCTGTGAGGGACTTACTGCACCATGTGAGGCCCCTCTTAACACCATCTGTGAGGGACTTACTGCACCATGTGAGGCCCCTCATAACACCATCTGTGAGGGACTTACTGCACCATGTGAGGCCCCTCATAACACCATCTGTGAGGGACTTACTGCACCATGTGAGGCCCCTCTTAACACCATCCGTGAGGGACTTACTGCACCATGTGAGGCCCCTCATAACACCATCTGTGAGGGACTTACTGCACCATGTGAGGCCCCTCTTAACACCATCTGTGAGGGACTTACTGCACCATGTGAGGCCCCTCTTAACACCATCTGTGAGGGACTTGCTACACTACGTGTTTGCTGTTTAACCCCTCAGCGCACTTGATCTACTGTATATCTCGGCTTATAAGACGAAATTTGAACATTAAAAAAATCTGCCCAAAGTTAGGGGGTCGTCTTAAGCAACAAATATAACATTCTTACATCTTAAATATTGTGTCAAGAGTGGTGATGGAAACATCGTAAGCCACTCACAAAGTCCTACCAGTAATTATTTTATACTGAAACTTACGTTTGGCAAGCTGGATTCAAATTAAGATTACCGGTATATTAAAATAATAAAAATGTATTATAAACCTGTCTAACATACCCTGTAATAAACACAGCTGCTATCATCACACACCCCTCCCCATTTGCCAGTGAAGAGACAAGAAAGGGAAAGTGACCGCGAGATTGGGCTATTTTTAGCCGTTTAGGTGATCAGTAATGCATACCGGGTATCGGTATATTTACTGAATAATATTTATCTCCTATAAATAATTGATTTAAAATTTATTTTTTTACAAAGAATATTCAGTAAATGAGTGCGTTAATTCTTGAAACTATCGACAGTTAATTACAGACGCTTAAGTGACGTCACTAGTGTTTACACTGCACCAGCCGGTAACATTTGATGCCATTACTTGAAATGAATTGGCCTTATTTTAAGTAACTAACTGTAAATAAATACAAGAATTAAAAAAAAAGATCAAAAGTGAGAAATAATATACTGTGTGTATGTTGTGTTGTCAAAGTAAGAGGAACAATTGAAACTGCAATTGTGTGTAAATGAGGCAGAAAGTATATATATATATATATATATATATATATATATATATATATATATATATATATATATATATATATATATATATATATATATGTATGTATGTATGTATGTATGTATGTATGTATGTATGTATGTATGTATATATATATGCTGATAACCACCAGGAAAGAAGAAAACACGAAGTTCCCAAGCGCTTTCGTGTAATTCACATCTTCAGGGGTGTACTTCGTGTTTTCTTCTTTCCTGGTGGTTATCAGCATATACCTAGATCACGCGCACCTACAGTGATTTACTTGCATATATATATATATATATATAATATATATATATATATATATATATATATATATATATATATATATATATATATATATATATATATATATATATATATATATATATATATATATATTTGTGTAATAAATGTATGTAGTAAGTACGTAATATTTTTTCACTCAAATCCTAATGAAACACTACTGGAGAACATTCCTTTGTCGCAAAACAGGTTTATAAATTAAAGAATATAATTACAGTGTGTTTAATATATTACAGTATATTATAAATAAACAAATAATTCGGTAAATCTATTTCAAGTAAATGGAAAGTAAGCAAACAAATGTTATTTACCAAGACACTTCCCTTTGGCTCAGGGTGAGATGTAGGGGTAGATAACAAGGCTATTTATAGCCCATCTTTGTGTCTGAAGTGGCCAGTACCTTAATGCACCATAAATAATTCATTGAACATTCATTTTTTGTTCATAGTATATTCAGTACATATATATATATATATATATACAATCAACACCTCAACCCGCCAGGATTCGAACCCATGGCACACATGCCTATGACTGTGACCGGTGAACGCTAACCGCTGGACCACCAGGATACTAAAAGCAGTCCTAGACTTTGTTATATTTCACACACAGCCTGTTCAACGAGCTTATGGCGCCGTGAACCTCTAATGGGGACCACCCGTATCACTTAGGTGATCAGAGTAACGTTTTACCAAATCTGGCTTCGAAACACGAGGATACATATATATTTCATTAGCCCAATAAAGCACGCGGACTTCTACATACAATCAACACCTCAACCCGCCAGGATTCGAACCCTCGACCTACTGGGTGTGACTAGGGAACGCTTACCGGCTAGGCCACAAGGACACTAAAAGCAGTTCTAGACTCTGTTATATTTCACACAAAGCCTGTTCATCGAGCTGATGGCGCCGTGAACCTCAATGGGAAATTGCCCGTGCCTCTTATGTGGTGTCGTTGATTATATGTTCAAAGTCCGCGTGTTAAATGGACTAAAAATGAAGTATATATATGTACCTCGCGTTTCATACCAGCTGGATTCGGTAAAATGCTACTTACACCACATAAGAGGCACGGGCAGTTTCCCATTGAGGTTCACGGCGCCATCAGCTCGATGAACAGGCTTTGTGTGAAATATAACAGAGTCTAGAACTTCTTTTAGTGTCCTTGTGGCCTAGCCGGTAAGCGTTCCCTAGTCACACCCAGTAGGTCGAGGGTTCGATTCCTTGCTGGTGAGGTCGTTGATTATATGTTCAAAGTCCGCGTGTTAAATGGACTAAAAATGAAGTGTATATATATATATATATATATATATATATATATATGTATATATATATATATATATATATATATATATATATATATATTAGGGTGGTCCCGAAATTTTTTTTGGTTTAAATTTCAACGACCACCCTGCCTAAGTGTGTGTATACTATTAAAACAATGATCTGTCATTTTTTAAAAAATTTGGATAAAATTTAGAGGTGCCACAAAGACTATCTAGTTTTTATATTGAACAAGTACCGGTAAATGTGTAAATCGTATACAATACATAGTCAATATCAATACAGTTAGTTGTTAATAGTTGTAATACAGCAAAATCAATGAAATTTAGCAACACAGGTCATTCTTCTTGAGTGCCTCTATTACAGTCCTTTTTAGAGAGTTTGGAAAGTTCTTTCGATGATCACTGACCACCTGGAGTAGAAATTGGCGTTGTTCCTCATCCTTTGTTATTACATGGATGTAATCTTGGATGAGTGCCACACCTCTCTCAGCCACATCGTTAACCACTTTCATTGTCTTGAGCTTCTTTTGTGCTTTGCAATAACCTGCATTAGTTTGCCACAAAGATGGGGACAACTGTAGAAAGTCAGTTGGCAGATTGAGCATGTCAAAAAATTTACTTGTTGCAGAAGACACAAAATCTTCAAGGTGAATGTCATTCACGTCTTGAGGCTTAACCACTGCCTTCATGCGGTTACCATTTTGAGCCTTTTTTAGACTGTCCACCATCCTCTGCTTTGTTTCATCACCAACATTCATATCAAAGAAGGCAAAGCCAACAACTTCTTCATTGAGGTACCACAGATGATTGATAAATTTGCGGCAAGCCTCTTCTGAAACCTCCTTGTCAACTTTTGTGTAGTCAGAAATCTTCTTCAGGAAGAGCAGGTCATTTGCTGGAGCTTGAACTGGCAAAGTAGCCAGGAACCATGCTTTAAAGTATACAAGGACAGCAAATCGAACCACCCTACCGAGTCCTTTGACTTCTCGGGCTGTCAACTTGAATTGTGACCGGAACATCCATATTTTGAAGGAATACAACAGCTTTGCCATCCACCTGGCTCTGTGCATGGCCCCAGGCTTCCTGAAAGATATCTTGCGGTGTGGAGTTCCTCCCAGGAATATAACAACCAATTCGAGTAATTCTCTAGTCTTCCATGGCTGATTATCATTAAGGAAGCTCAATGCATTTTTCAGCAGACCTTCTCGATTTTCAGTCACAACCAAATCCATTTCTTGATCAGTGGCAGCTGTACTGTAGTCACTCTGCACAATGTTGGGCCAAAATGCTTGAAATCTCTTAAAAACAAGTATATCTGGCCCAGTTGATGGACCCATTACACGGTCAAATACTCCACCGATCACAACACATGCACATGATGACGGCATGGCAACCATAGGAGATTTTTCTCCAGTTTAATTTCGATGAGCTTACAGGCCCCAGTGTGGCGTCCAGTGTTGCTGCTTGTAGTGTCAAAAGACATTGCCACTATATAGTCTTTTAATTTCCAATCTTTGACCACTTCAACCACAGCATTAGCCATCGCTTCACCAGTTCCATTGGGCAACTTTGATACATTCAGCAATTGTTCATTCTCTTCATAGGACACAATGATTGGCAATCGATCATAAGTTTCTTTACCACCAGCTGTTTCAGGAAGTAGCTTTCCATCCCAATGAACAACAAGAGGGATTGTTGGATCAAGATTAAGTATAAATTGTTCTTTGGCAGACTTAAAAGACTGAACTCTCAACTTCATTCTTGATTGTCGAATTGTCTTCCGGTTGACTGCTATGTCTTCCACGTTGTGACCTAAAGTTTGAGCTGCTGCAGCAATCAAATGCACAGCATCACGATCACTAATCTTGGTGCGATCTAGTGCTTTGGCCAGAACAGGGGACATTATGTTTTTTGCACGTGGTTTCCCAGGTTTTGATTTTTTGGGAGGAGAACACTCTGACGCTGAAGAATTTACTTGTTCCTCAGACTCAGATGATGATGAGAATGGCGGATTCATTCCTTGTTTTTCATCTTCTTTTGTTTTCTGTGCCAAAGCTTTTGAAAAGCGAGCACGTTCTTCTTCTTTTCGTATTGCCAAGCGGACTTCTTTTGCTGCTAGTTCTTTATCAACTCTACCCAAGTATCCTTTCCTTCCATCTCGTTGTGCTAGAAGGAATTGCCGATCTTCTTCAATTTTGATCATTGTCAAAGCATTTGCATGAGCAATGTCAAATAGTTTACTTAATTGTTCTTTGAAAACTTCTTCCTTTATTTGCTGAGCTTGGCTTCTCCTCTTGGCAGCTTTTTGAAGGCTTTTCCATTTCACAAACATTTTTTCAACTCTTTCTCGGGCATGAATTTCTGAGCAAGTTGGTATTCTTGCCATTTCCCAAAATGGGAGTACTTGCTTGATCACTTCCTTGGCACTCTCTTTGATGGTTGCTTTGTTGACTTTGTGAATTTGAAAGAACAAACTCATAACTTCCCCAGTAGAAGGCAGTTTTAGACCAGTCAAAGCGTGTGCAGTTGGCCCAATCAACCATACTTCATTGTCTTTCCTTGTCTTTGGCTTTGTGCCACTACCACTAGTACTAGCCATCTAAAAAGAGAAACCATTACTATTATTAGTATTATATGATATATAATTTAGGGACAATAGGTAACACAAACTCACACCCAACATCCAGTTTGTAGAGTCTAGGATGTTGAGCTTGATAATGAGTACAAAGAAGTGACAAAAAAATTCTCTATAAGTCCAATTGGATATGTGGCACTCACAGATAGACCTAAGCTCATTCATGGATTGACAGAATACAGACACCTGCACAACATGTCAACAATCTGCCATTATATAATATATATATATATATTAAGTAAGTTGTGTCAAGTTGTGCCCCTGGCTGGTGGCACCCCTAAACATCCCTCAATTTGGTTGAAATTGTTTGGGTTATATTATTTTGGTAGTTCTTATAAAAGGGCAGGGTGGTTGTGATCATATTCTGAAAAAAAAATTTTAACCCCCATTTCGGGACCACCCTAATATATATATATATATATATATATATATATTTGTGTAATAAATGTATGTAGTAAGTACATACCGGTAACCTTTTTCACTCAAATCCTAATGAAACACCACAATTAGAATACGGTGGTTGCTGTTGAACCACCTGTTGTATAAATAGTCGGAACACAGTCACACCACCGAGACGAGGGAACACTCCCACCACCGATCGTCTCTTGCGAAGCAAGCGTATAAATGAAAGAAAATACTTGCAGTGTGTTTAATATGTTACAGTATATTATAAATAAATAATAAACAAATAAATCGGTATATCGATTTCAAGTAAATGGAAAAATTTTACTCGACACCGACATTAGTTCCAGTTACCTGTAAATAGCAGACGCTTCAGTGATGTCACTAGTGTTTACACTACACCAGCGGGTAATATTTGATGACATTACTTGAAGTGAATTGGCCTTATTTTAAAAAACCAAGGATGGTTGGTAAAGGACTACTGAGTCAGTGGGTAAGTGTCACATTTGGGGTACTGGTCTTGTACAGCAAATAGAGCTCAAAAGCTACTTTTTAAATGGAAATTTGGGGGGCCGTCTTATGCACCCCGACGCCTTATAGGCCGAGATATACGGTACGTGACCACTGTAAACATTAATTTATATGTTCCTTTACCTTTCTCTAATGAAGGCTTTTGTTAAACCACTAATGTATGTAATGTCATTTATGTCCAATGTATATTTTCAGCCTTTGGGCTGCAGAACTTTTTCAATAAACTTTTTTTTTTTTTTTTTAAACGTTCAAAACGTTTGATAACATCAAGCTTCTCTTCAAGTGTTATTGCCTTTCTTTTACATTCACCAACGGGAATGCGATCACCAAAACGCTTCTTGGAGATATTCTTCTTTTCCATATTCACAGTTAATACCACAAAATTGGAGAAATAGTAAGCAAAAATCACTGAGGACACTTCAAAACAACCCACGTGTTTCAACTGATCGTGTGATGTAAACAGAGAGCGCTGGTGTAAAACACTATTTTTTCTCTTTTATTTAAAATTTTACTATTTACATATACGTATACAGTGACCCCTCGTTTAACGAACACCTCGGTTAACGTAATTTCGATTAACGAACTGCCTTCCATAAGGATCTTCAATTCGGTTAACGAACCGACCTCAACATGTTTTCGCTTGCACTGACCCGGCAACCAGCTTTAGTATCAGTCCACCACTACATTAATCAGTTCTAGGGCTTAAATTCCTTACTATTTTAGTAAATATCAAGAAGTTTATACTATTCAATAATTTTAAAAGATTAATATTCAATTTTTTAGTCATTTTAACAATTATTGAACATAATTGAAGGTAAAGTGACTAGTTTAATGCGCGGCATCCAGCCTCTTAACACAGCAAACAGGAGTTAGTCTCTCTCTGTTTTCACTGGAGGTAACATCTTGCTTGAGACTCTCTTCAACTAAATGCTTTTTTCTGTGTTTCCAAGCAAATTATTGGTCATTTTGAAATATATTTTACATATTGACAATATATAATACAGTGCAGTGTTGATTTAAAGAAAATAATCTTGAATTACACCAAGAGAGCTAAAATTTTATGGGTGAAATGGCGCCATGGGGTGACTTCTCTTCCACCCCAATGCCTTCTCTTCTTCCTTCTCCTCCACCCCCATTCTAAATCCCATCATCATCATCATCATCATCATCCAGGAGCCTTCTACACACACACCTCAAAGTAAGTGAACTTTTCTACCATTTTTGTTGAATTTAGGAAATTTTCCGTGAGCTGGAACCAATTACCCCAAAACCCATTGAAACAATGGTTTCGGTTAACGAACTTTTCGGTTAACGAACGACCTTCTGGAACGGATTGAGTTCATTAACGGAGGGGTCACTGTACATAAATATTACATAAATTATTTCTGCAATTCTTAATGTTTTATATTAACTGTAGTGATAATAAGTATAAGAATACAATGATCATATAAAACTCTATAAGTCAGCACTGCAAAACATTATTTTTATTTATTTTTTTCATACACTGTTTATGGGAGCAACTAAATTTGCAAAAAAAAGGATAAAATTTATAGAATCCCTATCAATTAACACTTCACTAACAAAACGTGAAATGTAAACACTGCATAACCCCACGCCAAAACGTTCGAGTGGAATTGTATTACAGCCAACAGGCGTTCGCGTTTTACAAATATTGTTCCTCTATTCATCAATCGTGTTATAGCCACTTGGCGTTGACAAAACACGCGTTATAGCAGAACTGACTGTGCTTTGTAAAGAAGCCCTGGAATTTCATATAACTGAATGACTCATCTGGGGCTGAGTTTGGGATTTTTCAGTAAAGTTTATTTATTTATTTATTTATTTATTTTTTTTATCAACTGGCATCAAATTAGACTAAATAATTTGGGAATTATTGTGAAATTGCTTAAAGATGTGTTAAAGGAGTCCTGGGGGAGGGAGCTACCCACCCACACTACCTCCCACCTGCTGGATAAAAATCACAGGACACAATTCGGTCATAAGCTGCTAATGTGCTAAAAAAAATGGAAAACCGGGAAGCTACAAATTACAGTCAGCTGTGCTGGACTTTTTCACTCAAGCTTGCCATCAAAGAATTTCTTTGTCAGTGAAACTTCTCTGACAAAAAGCAATGTCCATCTACAAAGAAATAGTAAAGCTTACTCTTAGTGAAGCAGAGCTTCCCCAAATGAAAAACTTTAATGCAACAGATGGGTGGTTTAGACAGGCAGTGGAGAATTAAAAAATAATAATTTTTTCGGCTTCATTGACAATTACAGTATACAGTACAGTAAGGTCGGGATATATGGGGCTATACATAAAGATTTTTTTAGATCGCGGCTAGCAAAATTATCGACATTTTCTTATACAGTCGGCCCTTAACATACATGGGGGTTAGGTAACAGAGATACCCGTGAATGTCAAAAATCCGTTTACTTTTGCTGCCCCCCTCCCTCCTCTAAAACCCCTGGCCCCCCATGTCCTTATTTACCGTATATACCAGTGTGTAGTTCGAGTTTTTAAGACCAAATTATTTTGCAAAAAATTGGGGGTCGACCTCTAAAAGGGTAATAGTTTCATTAGGTTGAAAAATATTTACCAGTAACTACCAGTAAACAATGGAAACGACGCACCAACACACCACCAGCTGTGAGTGTCGGTACAGTCGCCAGGGCAGTCTCTTGCGTTATCATAGCTAGCCCAAAGTAGCCAAATCCATGGTATGGTATACACAGGACGATGTAAAACAAAGTATTCATTTATTAAAGTTTATTTATAGATACTGTACATAAATTTTTGTTCATTACATTTGAAACATCAATCTTTGTTAATTAAATTTGATACAAAAGAAAACTATGATACCGTATTTTCATTAAAATATTACATCACAAGTATATTTTACCTTAACTGTGACTGATTGAATATATTCTCAGAAATAAATATGGAAATTTAGTATTTTGGCTGAAATGACGTACATATTACTGTACAGTGGAAAGTGGGATAAAATTATGAAAACAATGACTTTCGCTTTCTTTCGTTGTTCAAAAGATTTTACCATAATCGCTTTTCGAATGGTTTTCAGTTAAAAAACTGTTGTACTGTACTCGTACTGTATTACAAGAATATTCTATCCTGTCATTAGCCTTATGATCCCACAACTGAAAACCATTCGAAAAGCGATTACGGCAACATCTTTTGAACGAAAGAAAGAGAAAGTCATTGCTTGCGTCACAATTTTATCCCACTTTCCACTGTAATACGTACATCATTTCAGCAAAAATATTACATTTCTATGTTCTCAGAAATAAATGGTAGTTTTGTTGAAACGTAATGTACGGTATTTAATATTAAAATGCAAAAATAGCTATAAAAACAATTAATACACCCGAAATATACTGGCTGGCATCTCCAGTCGTCCCTGCTCCTGCGTCCAAGGTCACCTCACCACTCCTCCCAACTCGCTCCCTCCGCTCCCTCCTCCACCTCCTCACCGTCACTACTGCCGACAACAAACACAAATGTTTAGTGAATAACTGCACCTCGACTTCCTATGTACAGTACTTGTACTGAACTGTACTGTGCTGTGCATTTTTACAAACAATAAACATGGCAAGAAAAGCGATTAAAAAAAAGAGATAAGAATTTCACTTTACTGTACCGTACCTCTCCTCGGCGACAGGGCGGGGGTCATCGGGCTCATCGTCACTCAATTCCATAACGGGTGGTGAAGTGGGGGCGACTGTGGATTCAGCTGCTTCCTCACTGCCGCCAGCGATTGATGGTGTTGAATCTCTCCTTCGGTGATCAAAGAACATGGTGATGGGGAGTTGTCGTCTCTTTCTTTTCATTTCTTCCATGATGTTTTTGTATGGAACAAAAGCATCATCCATCCCTTGCATGAATTTCAGGGCACGCACCATGGAGGGGTCCATACTATAGGCCAGGTTTTTTCAGTGCCTCAATCATCCTGGTCATCTTCCCCCAACTTCTCTTAACGTTATTTCTTGGTGCTCTTCCTCATCCTCTTTCCCTTTCGCTTCCTCTTCCTTGCCTGAGTCTACTAACTCCTGTAGATCCTCCTCGGTCAGCTCAGTGTCATGCTCTTCAATTAGCTCCCTAATCTCGTCCTCTACCATGTCCTGGAAACCTTCAGCAGCCACTTTCCTTGACAGTGCCAGGGTCTTTCTGAATATTTTCATTAAAATCCAACAAAATCATTTTCCTTGTCATCGTCTTAAGCACCAAACAGCTCCTCCCAGTCTTTTCCTTGAACAGGGCTAGAGGGTACTTGTTTTTCGAATCGTTTTCAATTAAAAAATGTTACAGCACATGTATATTTTACCTAAACTGTGCCTGAATGAATATATTCTCAGAAATAAATAGTAGTTTTGCTGAAACGTGATGTATTTCAATGTAAAATAGGATAAAATACATGACGAAAACAAAAGACTTTACTTAACCTTCCAATGTTTAAGACATGTTACTCGCTTTTTTAATAGTTTTCAGTTAAAATACTGTTATATTACAATGATATTATATTCATACTGTGCTTGATATACTACATTCACGGAAATGTAATATTTTTGCTGAAATGACGTACGTATTACAGTGGAAAGTGACGAAAACAATGACTTTCGCTTTCTTTCGTTCAAAAGATGTTACCGTAATCGCTTTTCGAATGGTTTTCAGTTAAAAAACTGTTGTATTACAAGTGAATTAGGATAGAATATTATTGTAATACAACAGTTTTTTTAACTGAAAACCATTCGAAAAGCGATTACGGTAACATCTTTTGAACGAAAGAAAGCGAGTCATTGCTTTCATCACTTTCCACTGTAATACATACGTCATTTCAGCAAAATATTACATTTCCATATTCTCAGAAATAAATAGTAGTTTTGCTGAAACGTAATGCATTTCAATGTAAATTAAGATAAACTACATGAAAACAAAAGACCTTACCTAGCCTTCCGATGTTCAAGATATGTTACTCGTTTTTTTAGCAGTTTTCGGTTAAAATACTCTTATATTAGTGATATTCTATTCATACTGTGCTTGATATAATGCATTCACGGAAAGTAATATTTTTGCAACTACAATGCTGATGTCAACACAAGCGTGGTTATAGCGAGACTGACTGAGTGAGGGAGAGCTATGCGTGTGTGTGAGGTTGTGGGAGCGGGCGGTTTCCTGTGTTCGGTGCCGCGCGCGAGTTGAATGGCGCACGATTTGAATGTACTTCAATTACTTCAATGTACAGAATATTCCTCAGGCGGGGCAATCAGTGTATTATAAACCTGTGTATGTTAAGGGCCGACTGTAGTAGTATTTTTTTTTTTCTTTACGGGGAATACCCCACCCAGGCACAGGTTGTCGACCCATAACGGGGCCTAGGGGGAGAAGAAAATAGAGTAAAAAGAAATTAAAAATAGAAAAGAAAAAGATTACATTAATCAATACCATGAAGATGCCGGAAAACCAGTTTTTTGAAGTGAGACATTGTATGAGTATGGAAACAGAAGAAGGCAGAGCATTCCACAGTTTGGCTGTGTGAGGAAAGAAAGGTGTACCTGTACTATAATGGGTTATTCTAGTGTGACCGACATTCACAGATAAACGGTGGTACACAGGATGCCAAATCCACTGAAAGTTGCCCGTTAAAGTACCTGTAAAAGAGAGAGACTGAAACAACATTGCGGCGAAGAGAAAGGGAAGAAAGGTTATCAACTAAAGGAGGAGAGTTAATAAGATGAAATGCCTTTGATTCCACCCTTTCTAACAGTTGGACAGAAGAAGAGCCACCCCACATAGGAGAGTAGTACTCCCAAGTTAGGACGAATGAATCCCTTATATACTTGAAGCAACTGCTCAGGAGTGAAGTAGCTACGGCATCTGTACAGCATTCCCAGGTTTTGGGAGGCAGCTTTTGCAATGTTGTGGATGTGTGGCTTCCATGACATATTAGAAGAAATGATAATGCCTATTACATCTATTTTAGAATTTGGTAAAATGATTGCATCCTGAAATGTGATTGGTGGGAGATCATCTAATTTGGAAAGTGTACTGTAAATGGTAAATACCGAGTTTTATTGCAGTAAAAGTCCAAAAATCCGGATGCTAGAAATCCGGACCACCCAAGAATCCGGACTTTTCAAAAACAATTTTTTTTTTTTTGCGGGCATTTGTGTGCATGTGCGCATGCGTGAGCGCCACAGCTGCACAGCGACAACAAGCGACCACGTGGTCGCCACTTTAAAATGGGCAATCAAACTGTGACAACATACAGTATATACTGTACTCGTCTATAACCCCCCTCGTTATCAGTCGACCCTGGTTTTTTGACCAAGAAATCGTTAATTTATGATATTCCTCGTTTATAGTTCCACCCACGTTTTTGAGGGTAATGGAACAACAAAACCACTAAAAACGCTCTACGTCCTATAAACTGAGGCTCGCCGTGCATGAAACACAAGTGCTGAAGGCAAATTGTTTACCATTTATTATTACGACACTTTACACTGAGACCCGGGTAGTTTCAACAAAATTATTGTATATTTCCATTCAAGTATTTATTCAAGTCAATTAGGAGGGAATATTATTGAAATGCAACAGTTTTTAAACGAAACCATTCGAAAAGCGATTACGGTAATATCTTTTGAACGAAAGAAAGCGAAAGTCATTGTTTTCGTCATGATTTTATCCCATTTTCCACTGTAATACGTTTGTAATTTCAGGAAAAATATTACATTTCCGTGAATGTATTATATCAAGCACAGTATGAATAGAATATCATTGTAATATATCAGAATTTTAACCGAAAACTATTAAAAAAACGAGTAACATCTCAAGAACATCGGAAGCTTAGGTAAAGTCTTTTGTTTTCGGCATGTATTTTATCCTATTTTACATTGAAATACGTCACGTTTCCACAAAACTACTATTTATCTCCGAGAATATATTCATTCAGGCGCAGTTTAGGTAAAATAGACGAGTGATGTAATAGTTTTTTAACTGAAAACGATTCGAAAAACACGTACCCTCTACCCCTGTTCAAAGAGAGGACTGGGAGAAGCTGTTTGGTGCTGCAGACGATGACAAGGAAAATGATTTGGATGGTTTTTAATGAAAATATTCAGAAATATGGTATCGTAATATTTATTCAAGTCAAGTAGGATAGAATATTATTGTAATGCAACAGTTTTTGAACTGAAAACCATTCAAAAAGCGATTACGGTAACATCTTTTGAACGAAAGAAAGCGAAAGTCATTGTTTTCATCACGATTTTATCCCACATTCCACTGTAATACGTACGTTCAGCAAAAATATTACATTTCCGTGAATGCATTATATCAAGCACAGTATGAATAGAATACCATTGTAATATAACAATATTTTGAGTCCTACTCTTTCCATTTACAGAGTACTGTACAAGCCCATAATAATGGCTCCTAAAGTAGATAAACTTCGTTGTGTTAAGAGAAAGAACAACACATTGAAATTGAGTGACAAACTTGAAATAATTAAGAAACTAGATCGTGGTGTGAGCAATACTGTTCTAATGGAAACATACGACATTGGAAAGTCTACAATTTATGATATATAAAAGGCAAAGAATAAAATTTAGAATTCACAGCTTTTTCATTAAAACTGCTCGTTTTGATAAATGAAGCATGCTATATTTGCAAATGAATAAACTATCAAAATGTACCTGTTCATTTCTTCTTTATTCTTCATTAAATTTGAATTTTAAAAGTACTGCCTGAGAATCCGGAAAATCCGGACCGACCCAATCCCCAAGCAGTCCGGATTTTTGGACTTCTACTGTACTATTGAATTTAACCAAGTTTCTACCTCCCCATTCAAAGATGCTGCACAGATCTGCATTGATAGATGAAATGATATCAACTCTAGAAACAGATCCAGTTTGGGAATTAGGGGGAAGGGAAAATGTGCAGAAGAGTTAAGAGTAGAATCATCAGTGTAAGAATGGATAGAATTAGTTGTAGTGTGAAGTAAATCATTGATGAAAAGAAAGAAGAGAGTAGGTGAAAGAACAGAACCCTGTGGGACACCACTATTGGTAGAGAATGAGCGAGAGATTGATCCCTCGACAACAACTACCATGGATCGATTCTCAAGGAAGCTAGAAATTAGAGAACAATGTGGGGGAGAGAAAGCATAAGAGGGAAGCTTAGAAAGCAAAGTTGACCAATATGTAAACCGAGAGGTAGCAGGACACATTGAACGGATGTAAACAAACATCAGGCACCAATCGGTGCATTTGGCATGGAATTTAACGGAATTACGCTCAATTTAGCGTACTAGTTCGTTAAATTGAGCGAAAATAACAGAAATATTATACAGTACAGTCTCTCCTCGACTTATGACAACCCGGATATATAAGTCAGTTCTGCTATAACACGAGAGTTGTGTTCTTGTAAAACATCGTGTTATAGAAATTCGCGCAATAGAAATAACAGGGCTTATGGAGAAAATAGGGTTAGGTGCAGATTACTCGAAATCGAAAAAAAATTAGTAGTTAGCCTAACACGAAGGATAGCACAGTCTAAATAAATGTTACATTCATATCTAATAATGAAATCATACTGTAAATGTAACACTTTACCTTGAAAAAATAAGAACATAACTTGATGGGGGAGAAGGGTGATTTTGAGGTTGATAACATCGAACTTCTCTTCAAGTGTTATAGCCTTTATTTTACGATCATCACCGGGAATGTGATCACCAGAACGCTTCTTGAATATATTCTTCATTACCATATTCACAATTAATACCACAATATTGGAGAAATAGTAAGCAAAAATCTGTTACAGCAAACAAGCATTCGCGTTTTACAAATATCGTTCTTCTATTCATAAATCGCGTTAGAGCCAATTCGAGTTGTCAAAAAACACGTTATAGCACTCACTATATATATATATATATATATATATATATATATATATATATATATGTATATGTATATATATATATATATACCGTATATACCCGTGTATAGCACGAGTTCTTAAGACCAAATTTTTTGGCAAAAAGTTGGGGGTCGACCTCTATACGGGTAATAGTTTCGTTAGGTTGAAAAATATTTACCAGTAAACAATGGAAACGACGCACCAACGCACCACCAGCTGTGAGTGTCGGTACAGTTGCCAGGGCAGATCTCTTGCGTCATCATAGCAAGCCCAAAGTAGCCAAATGCATGGTATGGTATGCACAGGAGGATGTAAAACATAAAGTATACACGTGGGCTAATCGTGATGACATAATATGATGTGAGTCAGATCATCTACACACAGTTGCCAGTTTCAAAATTTTCCTTTTAAAATTTTAAGTTACCGAGTATTTCTTTTCCCAAATCGTTTTACAATACTGTAGGTAAAACAGTATACTATTGTGCAAATCCCACAGAAAAAAAATTAACAAATGGAGACACCAAAAATGTAAAAAAAAAAAAATGCTGTCTGACTTGCAACACTGTTGGTAGGGTCAGGTGGTTCTAACGGTACCTGCCAGGACCCGGTAATCAAATTTATAACAATATCTAACCTCAATTACTGTAGTTTATCTGATGTAGGCAATATGAAGTAAAAAATACCAGTTAAAGTGAGAAATTGGAAGAGAATAAACAAGAAAGATGTTGGGCTATTTTTGGTAGGGCTGAGGGAGAGAGTACCAGCTGTTTGGTCTTTTTTGGCGGGAGAGTCACGCAAATATCCGTACTAGTATTTGTTTGGTGTGTTCTATATTTTTAAAAATGAATACTTGTAAATTAAAAGTACCGTAACATTGTATTATATAAAAACTTGTCATATTTCTGGAAAATAAGAAGCAAGAAAATAAGAATACACCGGTAAACACAATTTCAACGTACGCTAAAATTAAAAGCTGCTTAAGAAGGGCCGATGCAAACACAAAGCCTCCACGACCAGGGCTCTGCCGTATCAGCTAGACGGTACACGTGTATTTCGAATCGTTTTCAGTTAAAAAACTTTTACATCACAAGTGAATTAGGATAGAATATTATTGTAATATAACAGTTTTTAACTGAAAACCATTCGAAAAGCGATTACGGTAACATCTTTTGAACGAAAGAAAGCGAGTCATTGTTTTTGTCACGATTTTATCCCACTTTCAACTATAATACGTACGTCATTTCAGCAAAAATATTACATTTCCATATTCTCAGAAATAAATAGTAGTTTTGCTGAAACGTGATGTATTTCAATGTAAATTAGGATAAACTACATGAAAACAAAAGACTTTACCTAACCTTCCGATGTTCAAGATATGTTACTCGTATTTTTAATAGTTTTCGGTTAAAATACTCTTATATTAGTGATATTCTATTCATACTGTGGTTGATATAATACCTTCACGGAAATGTAATATTTTTTGCTGAAATGACATACGTATTAGTGGAAAGTGGGATAAAATTGTGATGAAAACAATGACTTTGGCTTTCTTTCGTTCAAAAGATGTTACCGTAATCACTTTTCGAATGGTTTAGTTAAAAAACTGTTGTATTATATTACAATAATATCCTAATTGACTTGAATAAATATTACGATACCATATTTCTGAATATTTTCATTAAAATCCATCAAAATCATTTTCCTTGTCATCGTCTGCAGCACCAAACAGCTTCTCCCAGTCCTCTCCTTGAACAGGGCTAGAGGGTATGTGTTTTTCGAATCGTTTTCAATTAAAAAACTATTACATCACACGTATATTTTACCTAAACTGCGCCTGAATGAATATATTCTCGGAAATAAATAGTAGTTTTGCTGAAACGTGATGTATTTCAATGTAAAATAGGATAAAATACATGACGAAAACAAAAGACTTTACCTAAGCTTCCGATGTTCTTGAGATGTTACTCGTTTTTTTAATAGTTTTCGGTTAAAATTCTGTTATATTACAATGATATTCTATTCATACTGTGCTTGGTATAATACACTCACGGGAATGTAATATTTTTGCTGAAATGACGTATGTATTAAAGTGGAAAGTGGGATCAAATCGTGACAAAAACAATGACTTTCGCTTTCTTTCGTTCAAAAGATGTTACCGTAATCGCTTTTCGAATGGTTTAGTTAAAAAACTGTTGTATTACAATAATATTCCCTCCTAATTGACTTGAATAAATACTTGAATGGAAATATCCAATATTTTTGTTGAAACTACCTGCGTTTCAGTGTAAAGTGTCGTGATAATAAATGGTAAACAAGTTTATAGGACGTAGTGTTTTCCTGAAGGTTTTGTTGTTCCTTTACCCTCAAAAACGTGGGTCGACCTATAAACGAGGAATATCATAAATTAACGATTTCTTGATCATAAAATCGGGGTCGACCTATATACGAAGGGGGGTTATAGACGAGTATATACGGTATATATATATATATATATATATACATATATATATATATATATATACAGTAAGTCCCCAAGTTACGTACATAATGGGGACCAAAAGGTTGTACTTAACTCGAAATGTACTTAACTCGAAAATCCCCCAACCCTACAATGTTATCTGGAAAATCCTGTGCTGTTTTCCAATCAGCACTCGCCGCCTCACCAGTCACTCGAACATTATGCAGCTTATTTCGCACCTTGAATCGGTTAAACCACCCATTGCTAGCATTGAATGTCACAGTATCATCAGGGTGATCTTTCTTTAGATCGTTGAAAAGACTTAGGGCTTTCTCCTGAATCATACTGAGACACCACAACAGGGGGTCAAAACCTTACCAGGTACCGGCGCGCCACAGGACGGTCTGCACTCACACCTCACTCGACGTGAGTTCCGACCGGCAAAAGTAGCCGATGCGTTAATTTCATGTTTATGCATTTCTGTAGAGATGTTGTATTAAACATACTACAAATTGTACTATTGACTCAAACTTTTAATATCCTTGTGTTTTAACTGAATGTTTTCTCGAAGTCTACTTTTAAATTTACTCCATGGATAAAACGAAAAGATGAACGAAATAACCATCGCTGTGCGCGAGACCTGGAGTAAACAAACGTCCTGTACAGCGCCGTCCTCTCTGGGACCGGCGCGCCAGAGGACGGTAAGCTTTTGAACACTACTCCTCCCACTGGCTTCACCACTCTTACGCTTTACACCAGTCATTGCACACAGAGTAAAGTGTACAAAATAGGGCAGAAATTCACAGGAGAAGTACTGTATGCACAATGACCACACTTGTTGTTTTGGTGCGTCTAGCGTGTCGTCTGCATGGTCAGTGATAGTGGCGGCGCGGTGCGGCTGGCTCGCCCGCCAAATTTAAAAATTGCTCGCCCTTTTAAGACAATATTTTTGCAATTAAAGACTTCAGAAACGATGTACGTATCGGCCGTTTGTACGTAATTCGGATGTACGTAATTCGGGGACGAACTGTATATATATATATATATATATATATATATATATATATATATATATATATATATATATATATATATACACAGTGGGGTATGCTATAACGAACGGATCCTACTACGAATATTCCTATAACGAACGGTTTTACCTATAAAATTGAGAATGCTATAACGAACGCGGATGAATACGGGACTATTTCGCCTGGCGCATGAATATTGTTGTACCGCGACCCACAACAAGAGCATCAGGCGCCATCTTTGTCTCATTGTGTAGCCAGTGCACCACTGTTATTGTTGAAATTTCGTCTTTTGATGTGGAAATTTGCGTTATTTGTATAACTTTTTTGTTATACAAGTATACAATTGTAACAATGAGTCGTCCAAAGCGAGTGAGAAAGCTAATAACCCTTGAAACTAAGAAAGAAATTGTAAAGAAACGTGAGAATGGAAGAAGCATTGCGAAACTTAGTGATTAATATGGGATGGCTAAATCGACTATACGTACGATTTTGAAGAATAAAGAGGAGTTAAAAACTGTGCAAGTGGCTAAGGGAATCTTTAGACTTAGCAAAGCAAAGTGTAATGTGATTGAAGAGATGGGAAATTTACTCTTAGTGTGGATAAAGGAGAAAGAAATGGCAGGTGGTAACATTAGTGAAGCTATAATTTGTGAGAAGGCTAAACAATTGTTTGAGGACCTTAAAGCCAAGACTCCCAGTGGAAGTGATAGTGATGTGCCAGTGTTTAGGGGTACCTGCATGCTGAATAACACTAAGGTAAGATAAAGTACCGTATTTTTTACATTTTCCACAGAATTTTTTCAGTGTTAAGTGGTTGTATTTGGGGGCCTGGAACGGATTAATCCTATAACGAACGAATGCTATAACGAACGAGGTTCTGGAACCAATTACGTTCGTTATAGCATACCCCACTGTATATATATATATATATATGTATATATATATATATATATATATATATTTATATATTTATATACAGTAATACCCCGATTTACGCGGTTTATTGAACCCACAAGGTACCGCATAAAGTGAACAACAGAACATATGGGATTAATTCCAATAGAGACTGGCCCGACCCCCCAAACTCCACTTTTTCCGACACAATACCTACGTTGTAGTAAAAATAACATCTTAATTTTATGATGGTATGCACACACAATTAATATTTAAGAGAAATACAGTCGCCAGGTTAATGTCCATTCAAATAATGGACTCAACTCCCCCCTCCCCCCCTCTTCCCAGCTCTCTGGCTCCTACCTCTCTGAGAAATGTTTGGGTGAAAACACTAGATTTTAAGGTATAGTAATAAATAATACCTCAGACTAAAATTAGGATAATATAATTGACATTTCTGGATTCCTTGCAGGTCAGGGAATATTTTGAATGTAAACTTCATATATTTTGCACAAAAGATAAAATATTTCCTTTGTGTAAACCAAATTATTACATTAGATCTAAAATTTGTATGTCTAGTGCAAAATCCATGATGTTTATATTCAAAATGATCATCATATTGTAAGAATTCCAGCAATATAAATTATATTCTGGTCCAGTAATTTGTATGAATTTTATGAGCTAAAACAAATATCTTCAGTTAATAAAATAAAAAATATTCTTCACGACACTATCTATCAATAAAGTACCCCAACTTGCCTCCCCCCTCTTCCAACCGCGCCAGATGGTCGGTCGGTCCCAAACCTCCCCCCACCCCCACCTTCCCTCCCTACCAGAGAAATATTGGGTGAAAAAACTAATTTTAACTTTTAGTAACAAATAATACCTCAGACTAAAGTTAGGATAATATAATTGACATCGCTGGATTCCTTGTAAGACCAGGAACATTTTGAATATAAATGTCATATATTTTGCACAAAAGATAAAATATTTACTCAGTAAACATTAGATCTAAAATTTGTTTGTCTAATGCAAAATCTATGATGTTTGTATTCAAAATGATCATCAAATTGTAAGAATTCCAACAATGTAAATTATATTCTGGCCGGGTAATTTGTATGAATTTTATGAGCTAAAACAAATATCTTCAGTTAATAAAAAAAAAAATATTCTTCACACCGTGCCAGATGGTCGGTCGGTCCCTCCCTACCAGATAAATGTGTGGGAAAACCAGAATATTTACCTTTTTAGTAGTAAATAATAACCCAGACTAAAGTTAGGATAATATAATTGACATTGCTGGATTCCTTGTAAGACCTGGAATATTTTGAATATAAATGTCATATATTTTGCACAAAAGATAACATATTTACTCAGAGTAAACATTAGATCTAAACATCTAAAATTTGTATGTCTAATGCAAAATCTATGATGTTTATATTCAAAATGATCATCAAATTGGAAGAATTCCAGCAATGTAAATTATATTCTGGCCGGGTAATTTGTGTGAATTTTATGAGCGAAATAAAAAAAAAATTATACTTCACGCGTATATGGGAAGATAAACCGCTGAAAGTGAAAGTTCGGTTCTGGCGAGGCACCGCGTATATGAGAAATCACGTAAAGTGAAACCGCGTAAAGCGGGGTAGTACTGTATATGTATTGTATATATATATATATGTATTATATATATATATATTATATTATATATATATATATATATATATATATATATATATATATATATATATATATATATATCACGCGCACCTACAGTGATTTAATTGCATATATATATATATACAGACTATAATTTTTAAATCACGACTGTAATGTGATACAGGTGATTACTTTTATCTCGTGCAAAATTTATGATGTTTATATTCAAATTATTCGCTGTGTTGCAAGGATTCCAGCAATGCATATTATAACTCCTGAACGATATTGTACTTAACCTCATAGCTTAAGGCGCGTCGCACCTTCTTGGGCTTGGGCCAGGCAGTTCAAGGTTTCTCAGGGGTGGTGGGGGTTCAGCGGTAGCCATTGTGTAGAAACAAAAAACAAAACAGGTTCGTGGGCATGAGTGAGTATCCGCGGGGACAATGAGACTGGCGCGGCCAAGGTCATCAGCCTGATGGCAGGGGCAAGCAAGGTTAAATAGACCAATCACAGAGCGTGGCGGAGGGGGTGCGTGGGTGGTAAAGATACGTGGCCCAATCACAGTCCGTGACGTCATCAGCACGAGTCTGATGTCAGCGCCCAGCACCTTGCCTGCAGCTTGCCGCATGAATGAAGCAATGTACCGTGTAACTAATAATTGTCACGTCTGGACAGGTGCCGCGTAAATGGCCAATCGCGTATAGAATATCCGCGTAAACCCAGACTATACTGTAATCATTTTGTTCATTATTTTTATTACATGTACAGTTCAGCTTTGCCCTTAGGACAGTGTGTGCATGTAAATGAGTTTCAATAAATGAATAAAGTTACATATATCGAGCCAAAAATATTAGTTGAAAAACTTTATGTAGACAGAGCTTCGATGGCTAAATTTTAGAATGCCCAATAATTTTAATTTACTACAGTATTACCACGGTTTCACTTCTTCACTTTCGCAATATTCGGTACCTTGCCAGATCCAGACTTTCACAGAACCGGACTTTCACTTTCCGTATACTCGGTGAATTATAATTTTATTTTTTTTTTTAATTTAGCTCATAAAATTCATACAAATTACCTGGCCAGAATATAATTTACATTGCTGGAATTCTTGCAATATGATGATCATTTTGAATATAAACATCATGGATTTTGCATTAGACATACAAATTTTAGATCTTATGTAATAATTTGGCTTACACAAAGCAAATATTTTATCTTTTGTGTAAAATATATGAAGTTTACATTCAAAATATTCCCTGACCTGCAAGGAATCCAGAAATGTCAATTATATTATCCTAACTTTAGTCTGAGGTATTATGTATTACTAAACGTTAAAATCTAGTGTTTTCACACAAACATTTCTCAGAGAGGTAGGAGCTAGTGACCTGGGAAGAGGGGGGGGGGGGAGGAATTTGAGTCCATTATTTGAATGGACATTAACCTGGCAACTGTATTTCTCTTAAATATTAATTGTGAGAGCATACCATCATAAAATTAAGATGTTATTTTTACTACAACATAGGTATTGTGTCGGAAAAAGTGGAGTTTGGGTGTCGGGCCAGTCTCTATTGGAATTAATCCCATATGTTCTGTTGTTCACTTTACGCGGTTTTCACTTTCCAGGTACCCTGTGGGTTCAATTGACCGTGTAAATTGGGGTACTACTGTACTGTATAAAAAAATGCACAAATATTAAAGAGCACAATTTTCTTGATATTGACTCCACTGGAAACAAATGTAGACATAGAAGAGATTACTGAATTGGCTGAGTACCTCCTCAGCTTATCAGCTGATGTTCAAAACAAAACTTGATTTTCGGAAGGAATTCGTTAATCAAATTTTTTTCATTAACCGAATTAAAGATTCTTATGGAAGGTAATTCGTTAACCGAGGGACCACTATATATATATATATATGTTTTATGAAAATCCACAATGAAAACGTGGATAAGATAAATCTTGATAAAATCACACGGGAAAATGGAAACAATGGAGTACCTTAGCTTTCGTCTTTATTCAAGACGTCTTGAATAAAGACGAAAGCTAAGGTACTCCGTTGTTTCCATTTTCCCGTGTGATTTTATCAAGATATATATATATGTGTGTGTGTGTGTGGCTAAGCCAGTTGAAAGCCTGAGCTCTCTTGTAGGCACCTGATATACTGTATACAGCTCCTCCCCGACTTACGACGGGGTTAGGGACCCAAATCCAGGTCGGAAGTCGAAAATGCTTAAATAATACATATAAAATATAAAATGAGTCTCTTTTTCTTCTCAGCTCCACAAAACTCACTTTCAAGCTTGCCAGCCATTTTAAAGTGAATTACAAACGAATATTTTGTCAGTACACAGCACAATCACTGACTTTGGGACTCGAAAATATGTAATTTGATAAAATTTTGGTACGACTGAGGTGGTCGTAAATCGGGGAGGAGCTGTACAGTAAAGCCTCCGATAACGACAATTCATATTTAAGACCTTGGGTTAATTTAGGACCCAATTCAATTTATGCCATTATTGTCTTTGTATTTACAACAAAATTAGAAGAAAAAATACATTTCCATAAAATAACTACATCCCGATATGTACAGGTAGTCGTCGACTTACGACCTAGATTGGTTACGGCCGCCCGGTCGTAAGTTGATCTGGTCGTAAGTCGGCCTATGTTATAATTACCTTACGTATATTATAATGTGTAATGATAATATAATCATCTTTAAGTCATATTTTATCAACATTTTCTTTGTTCATTATTGTTACGGTCGTCAGGTTTAAGTAAATCACTGCATACTACAGTACAATTTAATTACCTTACGTATATTATAATGTGTAATGATAATATAATCATCTTTAAGTTTCCTCTTGGTAGACATCTTGGGGGGGTGGTGGTTCAAGAAAAATTTCCAAGACAAAAGAAAGGCACAAGGCAAACAGACACGGAGGGAAGTGTGCTGTACCAGCGAGCGTGTTTGTAATTGAGCGCGGGGATGCGCGCGGCTCCAGCTCCCGGCAGCGCCAGGAGGCTGGGGCCAAAACTGTCGTACCGCCAGTCGTAAAGTCGAACAGACGTAAGTCGCATAGGTCGTAAGTCGACGACTACCTGTATTATACAAAAAAAAAAAAAAAAAAAAAAAAAAAACACGCCTTGCGCACAGGAAAAGAAGGAATACTTTCTTGGTTTTCTTACGGCATTTTTGTGTCCCTATTCAACATGAGCAAGAGAGCAAGTGATGGTAGTGCTGGTTCAAAAGCTAATAGAAAGTGTATAAACTTAGCCAAGAAACTAGATGTGTTAAAACTATATGAAAAAGGTGAGAGGTCTGTGGATATTATATGGAGCAAGCAATGAACATATTTTCTGAAGTGGATCCATTAACAGAACAAACCATTAAAATTAACATTGACATGAAAAACGCAAACGACCTCTACAGCTTTATTATTCGAAGGCCTAAACCATCAACTTCAGCTACACCATCAAATTCAGCAGCATAAGCAGCTTTAACAACAACATAAGGTTCAGTAACAGCTTTATGGAAAGCTACAGCCAGAGTTGAACCTGATGACTTTGTCATCTGAGTAAAAACTTGCACAACTTCATTGGCTGTCCTTGGGTTTTAGACTTTACTACTATTGGTGAGTAGAATTTTTGTTTTATATTCGTAAGTATTATTTAAAACATATATGAACAGTAAATAAGTGTTGCTTTCATATTCATATCCCTGTATGTAGAAAAATGAAGATTTGTTTTCATATAATAATAATAATAATAATTAACGGTTTATTGAAAGAGCTTGGCAGCCAGAAGGCTGAAAATATACAGTTACATATTTGGGGAATGGGTTTCGAATTACAAATAATATACAAGTAACATAAGTGACACAAATAAGACATATAATAACCAGATGGGGAAAAGCTCAAACTACAGTTCATTTCAACATAGTGACAGTGCAAGGAGTAGTGTTTACTGGGAGTGAATACACTGGTTTATTACAAGTGATTGATAATTTTTACAATGGTTGGGACTGGGCTGTTCTTATAGCGATCAGTTCGTGCACGTATGGGTTGGATGCGGTTGTGGTGTCGAACAGCAATTCTCGAGCTAGGGATCTCAGGTGGTAGTAGGAGCCGGTGTCAAGGATGGTGTAGAAGCTTCTTACCAAATTTGCAGATGAGGTCGTGGTGATGGTCAGTGAGAGTCGAAAGGGTCAGTGTGTTGAGCGCTTCTTGATATGTGGAGTAGGAAGGGGAGAGAATAATCTTGCATGCCCTCTTTTACACTTTTTCAAGGTGTTTACGTTGTGTGGCATTCAGGGAGGAAGACCAGGTGTGGGAGGCATAGGTGAGCTTGGGAAGTATGAATGTTGTGTAAACACTGAGGAGCTCGGGTGCAGGAACTCCGAGAGACTTGAGTCGGCGGAGGAGGTGGAGACGGAAACTGGAGGATTTGACAACTTCACTGACGTGTGGTTTCCAATTTAGTTTGTTGTCTATGTACGCACTTACATATGTTGTCGTTCCCAATCGTCTCGCTTTAGTTCTTTACCATTAGTGGTTAACTACTTCTATTGTTCCATTCATTAACATTATATATAACATTACTTAAAACATACATACAGATATTCATTTTTTTACATTAAGTTCACTACAGCTACAACCAAGGGTCTTATTTTCTTCAGTTTCTTATGTAGAACCACCGTCACTCACGAAAACAATGCCATCTTGTCTCCTCTTGTGTGTTTTAATATTCTACGTACAGTTAACCCTCACTTTACGCGGTCCCGCATTCCGCATTTCCACGTTAACGCGGTGCCTTGCCAGAACCTCACGTGCTCAAATTACGCGGTACGTGAACCCCATTATGCGGAGAGTGTCCGGCGTGACGCTATTTTTAGATTTGCCCCACCCGCCCGCCTGCCTGCTTGTGCCCCTCGCCTCTCCCTCCTCCTCCCTCCACTTGGGCAAGCGGCGCGGTAAGGTTGCGCAGTGTGTGTCTTTGTTGCGTTATCACTGACGTCATATGACGTATCAGACCTGCGATTGGCCATGCATCCCTACCCCCCTCTGCTGCTAGCTGTAATTGGCTTAAAGTATTATGACGTGTCCACCCGGGGGAGGGAGGGAGGGAGGAAAGACGACGCTTGACCTAGCCGCGGCAGTTTCATCCCTCAAGGCCACACCGTGTAAACGCGCATCCATTGTTCCGTAAAATGGCTTCCGCCGGACCACCACCCCCAGAGAGAAACCTTTCCTTACCTGGACCCAGCGGCACTAAGCCAAAGAAGACACGACGTTCCTTAAGCTACGAGGTGAAGTATACCATCATCCAAGAGTTGGAGAAAGGAACAAGGCAGGTTGATTTGGCGCGCCAGCATGGTGTGAATGAATCTACGATTCGAACAATAAAGAAGGATGCAGCCAAGATAAAGGAGCACATGAAGATCACAAAGTCTACAGGTGCTTCTATGATCAAGTATTTTCACAACCAGGTGCTTCTCAAGACAGAAAAATTACTTGTGAGGTACTTGGTGCGTCAGGCGAGACGGAACATGGCGGTCGACAAACGCTCTGTTAAGGACTACGCACGTGAACTGTACATCGCAGTGGCACGAAAGATGGGAATTACAGAGCCCAAACCCTTTAATGCTTCCTCTGGGTGGTTACAGAGGTTTAAGATCCAGAACAAGATCACCAATATAAACATTGGTGGTGAAGAAGCGAGTGCTGATCGTGCTGCGGCTCGGGAATTTCCTCCGTTTTTACGTGAGATTATGGAGGAAGGACAGTACAGTGACGACCAGGTGTTTAACATGGACGAATCTGGTCTTTTCTGGAAAAAGCTACCTTCCAAGTCCTTCGTTGTAAAGAATGCCAGCAGGATTCGGGGCCGGAAGATGCAGAAGCAACGCATCACCGTCCTGTTTACCACCAATGCCTCCGGTACCTGTAAGCTCAAGTTATCGGTGATTCACACAGCACGCAAGCCGCACGCCTACAAAACCATGGACATGACCAAGCTAAATGTCCACTGGCTGACTGCACGTAAGGCGTGGGTGCTCTCTACACTGTCCCTCTCCTGGTTTGATGACTGTTTTGTTCCCGATGTAAAAAAATTCTGTGAGCGACAGAATGTGCCATTCAATATTTTGTTGCTGCTGGACAACGCACCAGGACACTCGCCCCTACTGCTAGAGCGTCACCCCAACGTAAAAGTGGTCTTCCTTCCTCCCAACACTACGTCTATGTTACAGCCCATGGACCAAGAGTTAATCTGTAATGTAAAAGCTGCATTCTCTACGAAAAAATTCCAGCTCCTGAACGACTACACCAACACCAGGGAAGAGTTGCTTAACCTGAGTGACACCACCACCAATAGCAAGAGCGAAGAAGATGAGGATCAACAGTTGGAACAGCAAAAAATACTGTTCAAACAATTCTGGAGAGTATTTAACATCAAGAAAGCTGTGGACTTCTTGGTGGAGTAATGGGATCAGCTGTCTATTGCTACAATTCGTCACGCATGGAGACATGTGTTGCATGGAATACCAGGTGAGAGGAGGAGTCAATCTGTGACTGGTGAGGTTCAGAATGTTGCAGTAGCAGTGGACCTTGCCAGAGAAGCTGCGCAGACTGTTACAGTTCCAGGCTTCTCCGAGACCACCAACGACGACATCCTGGAGGTGATCAGAGATCCTGAAGTGACTGCCGACGAGATGTTGGAAGAAGAACACGTCAGTGAAGAGGAGGAAGAAGGTGCGTCATTCTCCGAAGAACACAGTTCAAGTCATAGTGATATTAAGGGTGCCATGGAGTGTGCAGAGAAAATGAAGTCCTTCCTTTCCCGCGACAATGACGATGACCGCTATGAAGTCTTCTATTCCCGGCTGGTGCGGGCTATGGAGCCGTACATCAAGGTGTATCACGACAACATCAACGCCAGCCGTCAGCAAAGCATAACAGATTTCTTCGCCCGCAACCCACCACAGCCAGCCCAAGCCAGTGATAGTGGCAGTGAAGATGACTTTGAGGGATTTGTCAGGGAAGCCCTGACAACTGTAAGTGACAGTGATGGTGATTCACCTAGTAATGGTGATTCACCTGAGGGCCAGTAATCTGCCCTCTGCCTCGGAACCAGCCTCCATCCCCGTATGCCAACCCATCTCTTCTACTACCGTAAGTGTTCCACCTAAGTTTTAGTTTTCTAACCTAACCTTTATTTTTCCTATGTTAACCTTTATTTTTCCTAACCTAACCTCTTCTATATTACTTGTTTTTTCATACCATCATAAAGTTAGATAAAATTTTTACTACAACATAGTTATGAGTCGTCAAAAAGTGGAGTTTGGGGATCGGCCCGGACTCCATTTCAATTCATCCCATATGTTATGTTATTCACTTTACGCGTTTCTCACTTTCCGCGGTACCCTCCGGGTTACATTAACCGCGTAAAGTGAGGGTTAATGTATTATTCATGAATTGCATTGTTAATTTCACATATATAAACATAAATTCAATCAAACACAAATTCAGTTAATAAACGATAATGAATCTTTTGTACATATTCTTAAGATAAATAACTGTTTCCTTGTGTAAGCACGTATACTGTACATTGGCGTTCCACTATCAGTCTCACCTTTTTCTTTAATATCATTTGTTATTTCTACTTTACATTAAATAACATTAATTAAAACAAATATTTTTTACATTAATATTACTACAACAATAACGAGGGTCTCTTTTTTTCTTCAGTTTCAGGTGGATAACTGAATTATGGGTGTAAACACTGACAACAATGCCTTCTCTTATCCTCTTGTGTGTTATAATATTCTACGTATCATTAATGAATTTTATTGTTCATTTCACATGTATAAAGATTAATTCAATCAAATACATATTCAGTAATAAACAATAATGAATCTTTTGTACATATTCATAATAAGATAAATGATACTGTTTCCTTAAATGCACATGTATATTTTGGCATTCCCAATCCATCTCACTTTTTTTCTTTGCCATTAGTGGTTAGCTACCACTATTGTTCCATTTATTAACATTAAATAACATTACTTAAAACATATATATTCATTTTTTTTTTACATTAATCTTACTACAGTTACAACCAGGGTCTTATTTTCTTCAGTACAGTGGGGTATGCTATAACGAATCTAATTGGTTCTAGAACCTTGTTCGTCATAGCATTCGTTCGTTATAGGATTAATCCGTTCCAGGCCCCCAAATACAACCACTTAACACTGAAAAATATAATATAAAATTGTAAAAATTGTAAAAAAGTGCATACATATGCATCTAAACCCCTTAACTAAAGAATATCATTAATACTTGTAATAAAAAAGCAATAAATTAGTAAAAAAAAAAAAAAAAAAATTTTTTTAAATAATGTTCGTTGTAGGAGTTTCGTTCGTTATAGCATTCGCAATTCTATAGGCAAAACCGTTCGTTATAGGAATATTCGTAGTAGGATCCGTTCGTTATAGCACACCCCACTGAATCTTATGTAAAACCATCATCCCGGACTCCCGGCTGTAAACACTAACGAAAACAATGGCATCCCATCTCCTCTTGTGTGACCATATTATCATTCTTTTGTATTGTATAGGGTGCATTCAGAAACATTATTTAAAGAATATAGTTTGCATTTTCATTGAATTTATTGTTTGGGGGGAAAAGAGGGTAAAAAGCCACACAGAAGATATGAAAAGGTCACACTTGGGAACGCATCTCATTGTTATTGTTTTTTTAATGGTAATTAGTGATTCACGATTCGATGATTCACCTTAAACTGCAATATTGGAGGACACATTCCCATTGTTATTCAAGACTTTACTGCACTGTACATTTATCTCAAAGTATTATGCAACATTTAGTATCATCTGGAGTAGTAGTACGCATAGCATGGTGGTAATAAGAACATATATATATATATATATATATATATATTATATATATATATATATATATATATATATTATATATATATATTTATATATAATCAACGACCTCACCAGCAAGGAATCGAACCCTCGACCTACTGGGTGTGACTAGGGAGCGCTTACCGGCTAGGCCACAAGGACACTAAAAGCAGTTCTAGACTCTGTTATATTTCACACAAAGCCTGTTCATCGAGCTGATGGCGCCGTGAACCTCAATGGGAAACTGCCCGTGCCTCGTATGTGGTGTCAGTAGCATTTTACCGAATCCAGCTGGTATGAAACGCGAGGTACATATATATACTTCATTTTTAGTCCATTTAACACGCGGACTTTGAACATACAATCAACGACCTCACCAGCAAGGAATCGAACCCTCGACCTACTGGGTGTGACTAGGGAGCGCTTACCGGCTAGGCCACAAGGACACTAAAAGCAGTTCTAGACTCTCTTATATTTCACACAAAGCCTGTTCATCGAGCTGATGGCGCCGTGAACCTCTTCACTTGTGTAAAGGTGTTGTGTATGCATCTATGCCCAAGCCTTGTGTTTCAAACTGTCCAGAAAGATTCACCAAAGCACTCCAAGCCCTTAAGAAAAATAAGGATCTACATGTCACTAAAGCAGATAAAGCCAACACAGTAGTGATTTTAAACAAAGATGACTATATCTCAAAAATGAATGACCTTTTATGTGACACTACAACATATTCTAAACTCATAAATAATCCTCTCAACACTGTCAACACCCAGTTCAACAAAAAACTTAAGTCCCTATTGAGAGGCAAAGCTACTCTCATTAAACATCTTACTTCAACGTCCCCTCCACTGCCTTACATGTACGGTTTAATCAAGACCCACAAGCCCAATAACCCAGCAAGACCCATCATTAGCTCTGTTGGGTCAATCTCTTATAAACTATCTAAATGGTTAGTTTCCTTACTAAACCCCCTAGTTGGCAACATTTCTAACTCCAATATCAAGAATAATATGGATCTGGTTGATAAACTCAATAACTTGCACATTAATCATGATTTTCAACTGGTCAGCTTTGATGTAGCGTCACTTTTTACAAAGGTCCCAGTTGATGATTTGCTAGAGTTCCTCATAGATTCCCTGGATAACATTTCACTGCCCGTCTCGAAAGACGACTTCATCGAACTCATCAAACTATGTATTAAGGATTGCAAATTCGAATTCAATGGGGAATATTATGCTCAAAAATTTGGTATGGCAATGGGTAATCCACTCTCACCTGTATTAAGCAACCTATATATGGAATTCTTTGAAAAGAAACTAATTAAGTAATATTTTACCACCCTCAGCAGTCTGGTTTAGATATGTTGATGATGTATTATGTCTCTGGCCATGTAATGAGGAACTAAAAGTTTTCCTACCACAACTTAACAACTCAGCCCCCTCGATCAAATTCACTGTGGAATTAGAGCAAGACTGTAAATTGCCATTCCTAGACTGTCTGATACACAGAATAGGTAACACTTTTAAGTTCAGTATTTATAGAAAACCAACCAATGTGTGTTCATACATTCATTATTATTCTGCCCACCATAATAAAGTCAAACAGTCAGTATTTACAACAATGTTTTTACGTGCCTTGAGAATTTGCAGTCCGGAATTCATCGATGAGGAATACAAATATATATATAATATTGGCTCAAACCTTAAATACCCTAGATCTTTCATAGACAAATGCTTAAACATTACTAAGAAAACTTTTTATAGAACTGATCCCAAGCCCACCCATGACCATAAGAATATCTTAATATTACCATTTCACAAAAATTTCTCACACATTCCGGCACAGCTAAAATCTTGGAACGTCAATGTGGCATTTAAAAACTCATGCACTGTTAAACAAATGTTAATCAAGAACTCCCCCAACAACACAATTGGTTGCATTTATAAAGTTCCTTGCAAGGAATGTAATATGTTTTACTTAGGCCAGACAGGTAAAGATCTTGTAACTAGAATTAAACAACACAAATACAGTGTTAGGACAGGCCAGGAATCCAATGCTCTGTTTGTTCATTTGAGGGATAACAAGCATTGCATTGACTGGGATAATGCCTCCTCAATATTACCTTGTAATTCAATTGATAGTAGGAACATCATAGAATCTAGTCTTATTAAACATACCGAAGCATTCAACATGAATTTGAGTAACGGCATGTACAAGCTGGACAACTTTGTAATTAAGAAGATTTGTGATCAGGTGAGAGGGCGGGTCACTGTCCCATCTGACCCAACCACCAACCGTTGTGTGCCATTTAAAGATTAGTAGGGTCATTACCTGACCATTGTGGACCTGGTCTCACCCTCCTCTGTATATATTCATCTTGTTTTTGCATTACTCTATCTAGTCTGTACTCACCCCTGAAGATGTGAATTACACGAAAGCGCTTGGGAACTTCGTGTTTTCTTCTTTCCTGGTGGTTATCAGCATATACCTAGATCACGCGCACCTACAGTGATTTACTTGCATATATATATATATATATATATATATATATATATATATATATATATATATATATTATATATATATATATATATATATATATACAGGTAGTCGTCGACTTACGACCGAGATTGGTTACGGCCAACCAGTCGTAAGTTGATCTGGTCGTAAGTCGGCCTATGTTATAATTACCTTACGTATATTATAATGTGTAATCATCTTTAAGTCATATTTTATCAACATTTTCTTTGTTCATTATTGTTACGGTCGTCAGGTTTAAGTAAATCACTGCATATTACAGTACAATTGGTTTATTATTTACACAACATACAAAAAAGAAAAAATACAGGTGCAAAACATATAAAACATTTTAGTTGCAAAACATACAAACATACAAAAAACATCTTATTGGCCGCTGGTGCTTGGCTGTGGATCGTCGGGGTCGTCAGCTGGGGCAGCCTTTGGGGTAGCCGGAGGAGTTGTTTTTTTCATGAACATGGTGAGCTTTGTCTGAATTGTTCGTTTCTTCTTCTCCTCGTAAATTTCTTGATATGGACGAAACGAATTGCGTGCCATCCGCTCAATCCTTGCAAATCGTTCAATGTTTGGGTCCATTCCTTCAAAATGGGCAAGAAGTTTATTTAGTAGAGATAAACCTTCTGATAATCCCTTAGTGGTGAACGTCCTTTGTGGCTCCTCCTCCTCTTCGTTATCCGCTGCTTCTCTCCTTTCCTCTTCTGCTACATTTTCTTCTTCCAATTCGATTAGCTCTTCATTTGTAAGTTCCTCTGATTCTTGGTCTAGCAACTCCTCAACATCTTCCACTTCACATTCCAAAGAAAGATCTTTTGCCAGTTTTACTATTTTTTCCCGAATAACTTCAAGCTCATTTTCACTGTCAAATCCTGCAAAAGTATGAACATAGCGCTTAACACACTGTTTCCAGATGCCATTCATGCACTTCTCCGTCACAGCCTCCCAGGCGTTTGCCAGATTCTTGATACCCATAAGAATGTTGTACTGTTTCCAAAAGTCACGCAACGATAGTTCTGGGTCGGCATCTATAGCGGCTATGGCTTGGGCAAAGGTGGTTCGGAGATAGATAGCCTTGAAAGTAGCAATTGAACCTTGGTCCATAGGCTGCAATATTGAAGTCGTGTTTGGCGGCATAAAAATCACTTTCACGTCCGGATGAATATCTGATAGATGAGGTGGATGTCCAGGCGCATTGTCCAGTAGCAATAAAATCTTGAAAGGAATTTCTTTCGTCACACAATATTCACGAGCTTGAGGAATAAAACAATTTACAAACCAGTCTTCAAACAGTGCCTGTGTCATCCATGCTTTACGGTTAGACCGAAAGTAAACGGGCAGCGTGTGCTTGTTTACATTTTTCAACGCCCGCGGGTTTTCTGAATGGAAGATTAGGAAAGGTTTCAGCTTAAACCCCGCGATGTTCCCGCCATGCAGCAGAGTAAGCCTATCCTTAAATGCTTTAAATCCAGACATGCTTTTGGCTTCTTTTTGGATGTAAGTGCGTTCTGGCATCCGTTTCCAATACAATCCCGTTTCATCCACATTAAATATCTGCTCTGCTAGATATCCCTCATCCGTAATCAATTCATCCAGACTGTCAACAAACTTGCGTGCTCCTTCCTCGTCTGCACTCGCTGCTTCCCCAGTCACTCGAACATTATGAAATTGAAATCTTTTCTTGAATCTCTTGAACCAGCCAGTACTTGCTGCAAATTCTTGACTGTAGTCTTCTCCGGCGCGCTCCTTCAAAGTCTGAAATAGACTTCTAGCCTTCGTCTGCACAGTAAAAAGGCTTAACGGTGTCCGTTTCTGGATCTGATCTTCCATCCACATGTAAAGTAATTTCTCCATTTCGTGGAGAGGCCCAGTCCGTTGCTTCGTTATAACTGTCGCTTGCATGGGTGCAGAACCTTTCACAGCTTCACGAATCCTTTCTTTATCCTTCAAAATCGTCGACACAGTAGAGTGTGATAGCGTCAGATCACGTGCAATCTCATTCACTTTCTTACCCCCTTCGTGCTGTTTAATCACCATCATTTTAGTGTTTAAATCAATGGCCTTTCTTTGCTTCTTGGCAGGTTGAGGAGTAGATGAAGACAGTTTCCTCTTGGTAGACATCTTGGGGGGGGTGGTGGTTCAAGAAAGATTTCCGAGTCAAAAGAAAGGCACAAGGCAAACAGACACGGAGGGAAGTGTGCTGTACCAGCGAGCGTGTTTGTAATTGAGCGCGGGGATGCGCGCGGCTCCAGCTCCCGGCAGCGCGAGGAGGCTGGGGCCAAAACTGTCGTACCGCCGGTCGTAAAGTCGAACGGACGTAAGTCGCATAGGTCGTAAGTCGACGACTACCTGTATATATATATATATATATATATATATATATATATATATATATATATATATATATATATATATAAATAAATAAAATTTTATATATATATAAAATTTTATTTATTTATTTATTAATTTTTTTATTTTATTTATTTTATTTTTTTTTTTACATTTATATTACAGGGGTCCCCCAAGTTCGCGAATTTTTATTTTGTGGTCCTTTAATATTCGCGGATGACACCCTGGATATTCAAGAATGTCTGTGGGTAGTTTTAAAGTTTCTGCATTTTTGCGGCTGGGACAGGGAGCCATTCTTTCTAGAGACAGTAATTTCCTTTACCTGTATTGTAAATGTGTGTGTGTCTACAAAAACACACACACACACACATGCATATTATTTACAATACAGGTAAAGGAAATAATTGTCCTAAAGGGCAAACACATAAGGGAGATTATACATTTCTTTGTGCACAAGAACCCCCCCCCCCTCCTCCTCTCGGTCTGCAAAGGTCATTCATGGATTTGGCAATTCGCAGTCATTCTGAGAACCTAAACCCCAATAATTTGGGGGGGCCCCCTGTATAAGTACAGTATATATGTAATTTACAGTGGCATTGAAAAACAAATATGATAAGGGAGGGAAGTAGTTCAACATGGGTTATATTAAGGTGGAACAAGAGGACAGAGCTGTCAGGATTATGCCTAGTTGTCAAATATATTTATTGCAATGTTAATTTCTATCTCTACATGATAATTTGGGATACGACGGTTTTGGTGGTACAATAAGAGCAAGTATATAAAGTAGGTATTACAATAAATATTAATACTTAGACAATAGATATTTTTTAGAGATGATTTAAAGGAAGGGAGCGTAGTCTTTGCCCTGATGGGTGGGGGTAAGTTGTTCCACACCTTCACACCATGATATTTTATGGAAGTCTGGGACTGAGAGGAGTGCATGGGGAATGGTCTTAATATTTCTTGGTGCCTTAAATTGTATCTCTGATTATTCCGGAACTAGAAGTAATTGTTGTCAAGCAAGTGATTGACGAATTTGTAAACAAATAGGGCACAGCAGTAGGTGTTAATACTCTCTCTCTCTCCGTAGATTTATAGAACTTTGTAGTAATGTGAGTGTGTATTTATATTACAGGTAGTGAAGGCAGCTCCCTCGCTCCTGCTGAGTCTTCACAAGAATCCCTCATCTTAGAGCCCCAACAAATGCCCAATATGGAGAGTTTGAGTGATGACAGCTTATAATAGTGGTGTTCATAGGCATCAAAATTTCTGATACCAGAGAACGTTTTATAAGATATGTTGAACAGTTTTGTTATGTAAGTAATAGCACCTGAAGGGAAATGAAAGTTGCAACATTTTGAGATGTACATGACTGGTTAAACAATATAAATTTCACATAAGGGAATCAAATAAAAATTACATACGTGTATATATGACAAGGATTAAGTGATAACTCCTGAACCCCCTCCAACCCAGTGATAAAGATCTGCATATCAGTGTATTGTGCATAGCTGATGCCTTGTAAGGAAAACATGATTTGGCTGACCCAAATCTGCTCAGTTATTGGAAGAGGATGAAGGCCATCCTTAACCTTGGGGTGGAGCATACAGGAAGTAAGAAAACATTTCAATGCTAAATCAAGACTCATATTGAACCATAGATAAGTAAAGATAACCATTGTACCGTATGTTGAAATTTGGGAGGGAATTAATGTATGAGATGGTGACTGAATTAATAAGACATGTTAAGGATGATTGATAATTGGTCTTGACACGATTTCAGTCCCAGAATATACGGTACACACAAAATATGGTGTGTCAGGTTTTATAGTCTGGCCTTCATTTATCTTTAATTTCTTGGCTTCATAGGTGTTCCGACTATATATGTAGTTACAACTTGACAGTGAAATATAAACTTTCTTGCTAAGATTTTTCAAAAAACTTGTTCACTGTAACTGTATGTTATTCTTCCTCTTCAAATTTCATTTAAAGACCAAGTAATACATATGTGCATAATAAGAAATGGTCTATAACTTGTACCTAGTGAGACAAAGAATGTGTTGTGTTTACTAATTTAAAAATTGGTTCATTTGTAACTCAGTAATGCATGGGAACTAGTAAGATCTTGCATTTATCCTCTGGAACAGTTTGATGGGGACCACAGGTTAATATGCTCTGTAGTAGTTCCATGGTTGGGATTGGGTACCAGCTGCTGGAAGATTGGGAGCAGCATAATACTTCATCATAATCTGTTCAGATGTGGTCACTTGCCATCGTGTGCCAAGACAATTCCGTACCGAGAGTTACCAGCTTGCTCGAGAGAAAATTTGTAGATGATGTTGTGTAAATTTTTTATTTATATACAGTAAATATATAAATATATATATTTTAATTAGTTATTTGTTAATACCAGATTCTAGTCTTAGGCTACTGTTATGAAAAAAAAGAAACTCGCAACAGTTTTCCCATAAAAGAATACTAATTGATGCATGCAGAACATTTTGATATTGTCCTTATGCTTTGTTTCCATGCTTGCCAAGTAAGTGGCTTCCCATGTTAAGAATGTTGACAGTTAAAGCAAGCATGTAATATAAATAAGTAATTAAATAAATAAATAAAGCATCAAACCAATACCAATGTATGATCTGAGTGCTTGGGTTATGTGCTGTAAGAGAAGTAGTGTACACCCTAGTGAATGTACACCCTCAGTTGTGTGTACACCCTCATTTGCATCAACACCCTTGGTGTGTGTACAGTACACCCTCGGTGTGTGTCCTCTACAACCTCAGTAGTGTACTGTACACCCTCAGTAGTGTACTGTGCACCCTCATTTGTGTGAACACCCTCAGTTGTGTGTACACCCACAGTTGTATGTACACCCTCAAAGCTAAGGTACCTATTCAGAGACCATCATAACAGTACAGTTCCTTTGCACTGAGAATGGGTCAAGCAGAACCAATATAGTTGCAAAAGTTAAATACAATAGTTGTCAAAATTGGGATTTGTTAGTTATATCCCCAGGAGTTTCATGTGAATGATAGATTCTTTGAGGTAGATACTACATGTCTTACCTGGCCATGTCGCATATTTACCTAATCATGAATTAAACACTGATTTCTGGTCAAGTCGTATCTATTGAGAGGATCCTTATCTCTAGTGCAAGGCTCATGTACATACATTGGAGAGAACGTGCAGCTTCCAGTGTGTCAGTGTTAATGTGTGCTGCTAATGCTGTACATATACATAGTATATTTGTATATTTGACACTTTGAATGCAGTGCATGTTTGAAGACTAATTACTGTAGTATTGTAAAATGTTGGGGAATATGCTGTAAGTCACTGTTTGAAACTTTCTGTAGAAAAAACATTTATTTTGACCTTCAAAATTTTAAGAAAATTTTAGCTCGTGTTCATTTTTCAATACTGCAAACTATTGTATACAATACTGCAAGAATTATTGTGACATAATGAGTACAGTATCCTGTATTAGGAGTAAAGTTGTGTATTTATGTATAATATAAAAAATAAACATTTATTATACCTAGGAAGTAAATAGAACATTCAGTCTTAATAGTCACAATACTAAATTTTAAATATACAGTAAAACTTAAACTACTTACAAGTGGGGTTACCCAAAAACCTGAGTGTTTAGTGTACATTGGTTGTTTTTTCCAACAATCATAACAGGCTGTCCTGTGCAGAACCTTCCCCAAGCATTTTGACCACTGACCATTTCTGCACCTTCAAGTATATTAATGGCAATGATTATAGTTGTAGCTAGAATACAGTGCCAGGCACCAGGGGTTACCACTCTTGAGCAATGGCTGCATTCACTAATCTTTTTGGCTGTGCCAAAGGCCTCTATATATATATATACATATATATACAGCTACTCCTCTACTTACGACATACTCGACCTACGACCACCCGGACATACGACCGCCTCAGTCGTACCAAAATTTTGTCAAATTACGTTTTTTCGAGTCCCAACGTTAGTAATTGCGCTGTGTACTGACAAAATTTTCGTTTGTAATTCACTTTAAAATGGCTGTCAAGCTTAAAAGTGAGAGTTTTGTGGTGCTGAGAAGAAAAAGAGACACCCATTTTAGAGTTTCTTTGTACAGTATTATTTAAACCTTTTCGACTTGCGACGTGGATTTGGGTCCCTAACCTCGTCTTAAGTCAAGGAGCAGATGTATATATATATATATATATATATATATATATATATATATATATATATATATATATATATATATATATATATATATATATATATATATATATATATATTTCATTAGCCCAATAAAGCACGCGGACTTCTACATACAATCAACACCTCAACCCGCCAGGATTCGAACCCACGGCCCACAAGCCTATGACTGGGGAACGCTAACCGCTGGACCACCAGGATCCTGGTGGTCCAGCGGTTAGCGTTCCCCGGTCACAGTCATAGGCTTGTGGGCCGTGGGTTCGAATCCTGGCGGGGTGAGGTGTTGATTATATATATATATATATATATATATATATATATATATATATATATATATATATATATATATATATATATATATATATATATATATATATATATATTAGTATATTGTGTTGAAGGGCATTAAGAGTCTTGCATGTGCATTTATCATTAGTTAAGTGTTACATGATATTTAGGAATGAACATGGCATAGTTCTTTCTAAGAAATACAGTATCTAAAATTTGTGCAATACTTAATCTTAAAGTGTATACTGTACTGGTCCAACCATTGGTGTCAAATAAGTTTCTTCATATAAAATATACTTATAAAAATTCGGAGCTTTATCATGGTACACGCCATTATCCTTGTAGGAGTATTAAACTAATATAGTACAGTATACTGTACCCCACTTCATGCAGAGTTCAGCATGTACAGTAGTAGTTTCTTCATTTTTACAGACAACTTGTGAATCTTGAGGTTTGATCTTTTGATATGCTTAAAGGGAAATGGTATATTTAAATACTTTATAAAGAATATTTTAAAGAAAAGGCCACCACAAACTTCTTGGTACAGTATATCTGAAAGATATCAAGGTAACTGGAAAAAATTACATGGACTTAGTATCACTACAGTTCATTTGAGTTGTATTGTTTCTTCATACATAAATACAGATTGTCAGTCTCAAGCTTTTATACAGTGAGCTTCTTCACTTGTACTGTTTGAGCTTTTCTAGTGAAGTAACAACATCCTGGTGGTAGTAGTTTACTAGCAAGTGAAATTCATACCATAAACTGGTGTGGATATATTTGAGGCATGTACGACCAGAGTGGACAAAGCGCCACTAAAGTCAAAATCGAGATTTATTCATAAATGTATAGGGAAGCCACCTTTGGAAATGTCAATGAGGTCAATTTTGCTATTAAGTAAAACTACTCGTGCATCACTACATGTGGGGGTGGCAGGCAGCAGGTCTCACTGAGAGGAAAGTGCCAGAGATCCATTTTTTTTCCTGGCACTTTGTCTACTCTGGTCGTATGTGCCTCATTTAATATACTCTGAATTTCCACGAAAAAGAAAATCTTAACCAAATTCCAATTACACATACACTAGTTAATCTACATTATCAATAGCTCCTATACAAGTGCTGTAAATTTCTGTTACATGTTCATTTTTATACAGAGATTATTTACACTTAGTTAAAGCTCAAGTTTCTTTAATTGAATTTAGTGTTGGTTATTGTGTTAGGATATACATAATCTTATTGTTATTTTCCAGTGCTTGACAAATACTGCAGCTGTGATCTATTTCTAGTTCTTAGATGGAAGCTTGTGACAATTGTTGCCATGGAGTAAATAAGAATGTCTCAAACATTTTTCCTACATTCTTCACAGAGTATTAGGTATGAGGAACTTAAGACCTAGTTAATATATGTCATGTGAATTGTTGCTCCTCGCAAGTCTTTAATTGTTGCTAATTTAGTTTGTTCATGATGGATGTACGTATAGGCAAAACAAAATGAGTTCCGTAAGCTTTTCTCAAAAACTGGTAGGGGTGTAGTTTTACAAGATGAAGGGCTTTTCTACTTAAATGATACATATCAAGGGGTTTTTTATATGTTAACACATTGTTGCATTACATTTCTGCATAGTGTTTATCAATGAATATTTAATGGCTTTACCTTAAAACGATCGTAACCAATTTATTTTTTTCTCTATAAATACTGCATATCTGCAGGATTTTCAAGTTTAATTATGATTCTCAAAGTTAACTCAGAAAAATGATTTTTAGAGACGAGATAAAGAGTGAGCAATACCTACAAGTAAATTGGCCTAGTGGAGTAGTTATTTATTTTAAACTACTGTACAGTCAGGGTCAAAAGTTAGTGTGAAGCAGTGTAATTTATTTACCGGAATGGGTCTCTGCGCTTGTTTACCGTGACTGGTGCAAGTGTGCTGTTTTGTCTCATTTACGGTCGATACTGTTTCACAAGGAATTTAGACCTTTACTGTACATTTTTACCATTTCTCATATTTACAGTAGGTTAGCACTTTATTTGACAATCAAAAAGTGGCACCACTGCTACTTGCTGGCTCACATTAATATGTATGAAAATATATCCCATAAGTACTGTACAGTGGAACTTGGTTAATGTCAGTCTCCCTAGTGTGAAAATGTGATATTAAGTAAAGTGGAAAATTAAATAATCTTGAACATTCCTTATGTGTACTGTACTGTACTTATAAGAAAAGATTCCTTCATTAAGCAGTAATTCAGTATTTATATAACAAAGAAATTAACATACACTACAGGTTGTACCTCTCTAGTCCGGCATTCTGTGGTCCGGAACGATTTTAGTTTGTCCAATAGGTAGATAGGCAGCTTTTTTTTTTTTTTTTTTTTTTTTTTTTTTTTTTTTTTTTTTTTACTTATCTGAATTATTATTATTATTACAGGAGTTTTAAATTTTTGCCCCTCAGGCCCCAATGTGGGTCAGTGACCTATGCCTGGGTGGGCTAATCCCCTTAAAAAAAAAACACCAAAGCTGCGGGAAATTAAGGTTTGTTTACATCCGGCAGTTCGGCTGCTCTCTCTCTCTCTCTCTCTCTCTCTCTCTCTCTCTCTCTCTCTCTCTCTCTCTCTCTCTCTGTGTGTGTGCACGCGCGCGTTTGTCTATACAGAGTACAACATTTAACCCTTCAATATATATATATATATGAGCAGTAAATAAGTGTTGCTTTCATATTCTTATGTAGAGTAATGAAGATATGTTTTCACATGTGCGCACTTACATACGCGCATACTCACTTTTTTTTTTACCATTAATGGTTAGCTACTTATATTGTTCCATTTATTAACATTAAATCACATTACAGGTACTTCAAACAAACATATTAATTTTTTACATTAATTTTACTACAGCTACAATCAGGGTCTTATTTTCTTCAGTTTTATATGCAGAACCAATCAGTCACTGGTTTTGTAAGCTTTAACATAAACAATGCCGGCAGCCGTCTCGTCTCCTCTAATATTCCATGTATTATTAATAAATTGTATTGTTAATTTTGCACACATAAACATAAATTCAATAAAAAGAAATTCAGAAACATTAATTAAAATATATATGAACAATAGATAAGTGTTGCTTTCATATTCTTATGGAAAGTAATGACGATATGTTTTCATGTGTGCGCATGCGCACTTACCTAAGCGATCTCTCTTTTTTCTTTACCATTATCGTTAGCTATTTCTATTGTTCCATTTATTAACATTAAATAACCTTACTTAAAACAACCATATTAATTTTACTACAGCTACAACCAAGGTCTTATTTTCTTCAGTTTTATATGTAGAACCAGTCAGTCATTGGTTTTGTAATCAAAACGAAAACAATGCTGTTTCATTTCCTCATGTGTTTTAATATTCTACGTATTATTAATGAATTGTATTGCTCATTTTGCACACATAAACATTAATTCAATAAAAAAGACATTCAGTAATAAACAATAATGAATCTTTTGTACATAAGAGAAATGACGCTGTTTACACGATTATGCACGTCGCCTGCGCATTGGCGGGCCGTTCAAACCCGTCAAAATTCAAGTTTCCGCTGTCAAAATTTTTATTTATTTATTTTTTTGTGTTCCAATAAAATACGTTAAGAATTAAAAACTCGCGAAATTTGAGAAGCTACTATACGACATTTTGCCCTTCAATATGTCTTCAAAGAGACCATGATGCAGAGAAAGTGGTGCTAGTGCTTCCAAGCATAAGCACAAGTCACTATCTATCCAGGAAAAGAGTGAATTTCCATGGTCCGGCACCGGTCAGGTCCCGAGGTTGCCGGACTAGAGAGGTACAACCTGTACTGTGCAATTTAAACCTTTGAATATAAAGATGGCAGTTACTCTCTAAGATTGACTGGTCTCCAGCATTTTCAGATATTTTTTAACACGATCATTTACTGGATGTTGTGCTTTATAAACCTTTTCAAGAGCTCCATTGTTTTTTCTGGAAACAAAATTATCTCAAGAGTGAGAAGCTTAGCAAAATGGTGCTTTTTGACAATTTGGCACTGTTACATTGCCTCTGATGACCAAGGGAAACTGTCTGGCAACACACTACTCAGCAACCATGCCTGAAACACAAAGCAACCTCATACAACTGGATATCTCAGTTGGAAATTGCACTGTGTCTGACATTAAGCGAGTCGTTAATACATACCACTGAGAGAGTATGATTATAAAAGTTGTGGCATAGGTGGTGAATGATTTTCAGGTATTGGTGTTGAGTTGTAACACTAAGCAATATACTATTAAGCAAATTCCACTGTACATAAAAGATGAAAATAGAAGAGAATTTTAAAAGTAAGGAAGGTACTATGGTGGACAAAAGTCCCTTCCGTCAGCCAGCCACAATATGACTGAATCACCTGAGGTTCGAATATGAAGCAACTGAGGGAAGTGCCGTAATCATCCAACAGATGGTGCACTATGTAGTGCGTCTGGGGGATGGGGGGAAAGAGGGAAGTTAAAGGAACTTTTGTCCACCATAGTACTGTACAAGCACAGGGGCACAATATGAGAGTGGGAGTGGAGTAGCCAGAATAGTGATGTAGTGGGAGTTGACTGAATCACAAAAATTATAGTGTAGTGTTATATGATTTCCTGAAACCCCATTAGTGTGAGAAACTCTAAAAACCTCTTGACCACATTATTATTGCCTTGGGCAAACAGTCTAGTATCATAAGTGTCCTCTTGAGTCAATTGTGATCAATAATTATTAGTTTCACCAGCACACAGTGACCTTAGGCCCTTTTCCTGTAATCAAAAGATAGGTTTTATATCCAACATATTGATCATTAATGCTCATTCACAGTTCTACTTGAAGCCTTACTGATGGTTAGTGTATAACATTTTATGCATCAGAAGATATGACATTTATGTTAGAATTTATATACTGTACAGTATTTATAATCACAGTGGAATAGCCCCCTCTATTGATTGGACCATCTTCAAAGTAACCGATAATTTTTGGACATGTATTTGAAAGAAATTGCTTCATTTGCATATCAAAGATGTTTCCCACACTGAAGACAGGGTGACTCGTGGACAGCTCCGCCTAGAAGGTAGGATCAATGTTTACACTTCTTTACCTTCATGAATATTGTTTTCATACTCCATCTATACATGAAGTTCATCTTCATAGTAGCAACTTAATAAATAGAAGAGCTATCTTTGGATAGTCTAATACATTCTTAGAGATATTTTGCTAATGTTTATATGACATGTCTAACAATATGAATTACATTACAGTAAGTCCTCGCTTAACGTTGGGGTTACGTTTCTAAAAACGCGACGTTTTACAAAACGACGTTAAGCGGATCAATTTTCCCATAAGAAATAGATAATATACAGGAGTTATGTTCCTGAGCTTCCCTTTGCCCCATGAAATACAATACATGTACAGAAAATCATTGTTATTTCTATAGAAAATAATGTGTACATTTACAACTACTAAACTTATATTGGTACTCACCGATGGGTGGATGTGGTAGAGCGAGTGTGTGGTGGGTAGTGGAGTAGAGGAGGCGGATGGCTGGAGGGAAGGTGTGTGGCAAGAGCGGAGGAGGGTGGTGAGTCACTGAGACTGCGCCAAGCCAACAGAGCATAGCGCGGCCAGACGAGAAAGGGTGATGCACTGTAAAATTTAGTCTGACGACTCAAAACGACGTAGTATCGGGTCACCGGGACGTTAAACAAATTTTTGGTCTCTTAAAGTTTAGCAACGTCGTACCGAAACAACGTTAAGAGCGGACTTACCGTATACATGAAATTAAGTGTAATTAAAGTTAAACATTCATTTGTCAGTAACTGAAAAATGGTACATTTTCTTATTACTCTAATTATATTATACAGTATGGTGATTGATTAAAAAAAAATTCTTGAAATTTGTTATTAAAAGCTGAATCTCTTGTGGTCAATTCTAGGAATAGTGTCAAGGTGTATTGAAGCAGCACACTGGATACATACAGTACAGTATACTTAATATCATATTTCATGCCATTGTTGTCTGCTCACACAGAACAAGTCTTTAGCCCTTATCATCATTGATCACAACTTTTATCTGTACAGTATTAGTACAGTATTTTCATCTTGGCTTAGTTTTAAGCATGCTTGATGTGGGTAAGCTGTGCTAACTCTGTCAAGGGACTTTAGTTTACTTGGAAGTAAGGACAGGACAGAATCTTAGTCTCCATCATCATTAAGGAAACCTTTTTCTGGTAAATTAAATTGTGACGAATTTGTAGCAGAGAAAGACTTATAATCATACCCTCTTAATTGGTAATGATGGAAATATTTTTATCATACTTCGATAAGACTAAGACTAGATGTGTTAACAGTACATTATGAGTGTAGTAGTACTGACATTTATAATCCTGAAGCAGGACAACAATGACAGGTTAGTACTCACTATAACATACTCAGGGCTATTTAGTATGTCACATCAGGGTTCTACACTACCTAGTATTTCACCCCCAGAATGTTGCCACTCACCCACTTAAAGTGGTACATGCTGTGTAAATTTAAATTATAGCAAACAAATTACAGTAATATTGTTTCTTGGATAAAATGCCAAGGAACTTTGTGTTTGTCGGTCATGAGCAGCTTTGGTGAACAAAAATTATCATGAAAACAAGTTAATGTGTTTTAAGGGTTGCTTATAAGTTTTTACTCTAATTTTTTTTATGGTAGTTTTTCTTTGAATCGTGTATGAGTGATTTTCATAGATTTTAAGAGAGTGGTTGATATTTCATGTCATTATGAACTAGTGAGTAATATGGCAGATGTGTACATAAAACTGCATTCTCCAGCCACAACGGTTGCTACATCATGCCTAAAAGGCCACAATGTGGTTTGTTTAGGAAAGATTCACATATTTGTATACTATAAGTCTGCCTTTGTCTTTTTATAGTAACAGTTAAAGTGCAGTCACTTGTACATAAGTTTTCTAATTTGTTGTACATAACTTGAGACTGCCTGCGTCAGTGACCTCCTTTGTTGTTTTGTTTTTGTTCTCAGATGATATTCATTTTGTAGGTATTTATTTTATTAATTATTTTAATATCTGCAGTATCTATTATAAATAAAATTTTAGAATGCTCACACCAACTCTTTACAGACACAACTAAATATATGACAGCCTTAAGCATGCCAAGACATTTTCAGTTGGTAGTCATTTCAATTAGATCCTCTTGTGCACATCACTCTCCTTAATCTGACTTTATTATATAAATGTATCATAATAAAGTGAATATAAATTGTATTTTATTTCATTTATTATGGCTATAAACCAGCAAACCTAACTGAACTATTGTTTATAATATACGACTATATTTTTTAGTTTACATTATGTATGTACAAGAGTGCTGTGGTCGAGTGGATACAGCACTCACCTCCAGTTCCAGGGATTGGTGTCGATTCCTGGGTGCTCCCAGTGCATCCAGCTGTAAATGGGTACCTAAGTTTACAACTTGGGGAAGTGAATGCGGTCGAGAGTAGTACTGGTCATGCTGCCTTCTTTTGTACCGAAGGCTTATTAACAGTTATCCCCCCATTAGCTGGAATCTCGTGATCCCAGAATTCTCCAATACAGGAATACCTCGCCTGCTTATCCGCAATTGATATTTTAACACCCCTATTTGATATTCACAAAGCATACCTCACACTTACTCACAAATGAAAAATTACGATATCCTTTTTGAGAGCGTGTGCTGAAATTGGCGATCATTTTCTGATAAATTCTCTTGCGTGCCCGTGGGAATTTTGAGCAGCTGATTACTATTACCGGTATTTTATCGGTGTTTTACCAAAATTTTATGGAGAAATAGAACAAATGTTTAAAAGCATTCTTAGGGAAATCTGTTCAGGCAACCAATAACTTTTCTGAATTGTTTAAAATGGGACAGCTTTAAAATTTGCATGTTGTTTATAACTAGTAATTCACAAGAGGTAAAATTAATGATTTTGTGACAATAATAATAGACCATTTTTAGAAGAAAGGAGTCCTGTTGTTTATTTGCTTGTATTCATTGTTTTACTATTACAAAAGTATAACAGATTGAAATAAATGGAAGTCCAAAGCATATTTTACTCTCAGTGAGACTTTTGCTGCTGCACCTATGATGACATATTTTATATCAGGCTTGTATATGATTGTCTACAACTGTAATTAGACTAGACAAAGTTCGTCACTGAAAACAATGATTCACATGAATATGTAGATACAAATACTGTTAATAATGGCATTGCTAAATTTTTCAGACAGTCAAAAGTTTCAGGAATTGGAATTCCAGATCATCTATTTTATGCAATTTTCTATGCTGATCCAGTCAATATTTTCTATTTCAGCAATTAAGTCGACAAATCTTTGCCTCCAAATTGAGCTGCTTTGTAAATCAATCAATCGCATCTCAAAATGATCCAAATCAATCCACTGCAACATTTCCAAATTCAGTTTGTCTAATGTTACAGTCTGCACATTTTATGAATTTTGCAGTTTCTTCAAATGATCTTGGGACAGCAGTGCACCTTGGGCACGCTTGCCATAGGTTCGCCACCCCCGCCCTACAGTGATGTTTCAAACTGGGAGGGCTAGCTGCAGCTCTCATATTCCGATGTAAGGCCCACTACACACAAGCTTTTTCCTCCCCCTCACGTATGGACCTGTGCTATTTAGAAATTATTGAAGTTCAGTGAGACAGTTCGCACGGAGCACGCACATGAAAATTCACGTATAGGAGATGCTCACCCCACACCTGTACCTGTATTTCCAAACAGCGGCATGAAAAAATACACCGAGCGTTCTAGAATTCTGCATGTCAATGGTAAATCCTATTTTAAATGTTTACACTCATTTACAAACATACACCCACTGTTCTTTTGTACAGTATTGTTATTATGTTATTGTAGTTATTTTATTGCATTACAGTATATGAATGTACCTGTGTATAGAAAAATATGTTGCTATGAATTAAGAAATATGAAGAGCAAAGATGTGTGTGTGTGTGTGTGTGGACTTGGCAGGTCGTCAAGTTAGGTTGTCCCCAAACTCTTCTCCTACTAGGCGAAGCTGTGTTATTTTTATTTTTCAACTCGTAATTTTGAGTAGATGTACCGGTACCTATTTTTATTTAAAAAAAAAATTACTTTTAAATGCACACACAATTGTTCATACAGAATATGAAAAAAAGAAGAAATGATTATCATAGGGTCAAAAACATTTCTTACAACTGTGGGCATAAGTGTGCAGATTGTAGGAGAGGCAGAGGGGAGTGAGTGGGGGGTATGCGCTGTTGGTATTCTCAGCCTCCTCTTACTGGGCCAAGCTGTAAGTTATGTTATTGTTATTTTTCAACTTGTAATTTCGGGCAGATCTACCTGTACGTAATTTTTACATTTGTATTTTTTATACTGTTACGCGCATACATGATCGTTCATTTAGAAAGTGTAAAAAAATTTCATCATAAGGTCAAAAACATAATGGGAATAAACATTCTTAAGTGCGTGGTAGTTAGCCCATGGATTGTAAGGGGAGGGAGTAATGTTGGAGATCTCAACCCTCCAATCTTCATCGTGGCAATGTGGTATTTTTTTCTTTTATTTAATTTATTATTATTATTTTCTTTTTATTCTTCACATTTCCTGGTGCTTCAGTATATACACACAACCCTGGTCCCTAATGACCTCAGGTAATGTGGAGTGTACAGTACAGGGGGTATATAAGTAGAGAAATGTAAAAGGTAATTGTGAAGAATACCCCAACCCCCCACCCCCACCCACCCACCCACCCTCCCTCTATTGACATTAATTCTTTTTTGGGAAAATTGCCCCAATATTCCCATTGACTTTTAGGAATGCATCCCTTGCAGTAACTAGGGTATTCCTGCAGCTGGAATTGAAATTGGATCAGAATTTTTCCAGAAAAATTATCTGCGTATGAGTTTCCGGGGATGAATACAAATGGCATTTTCAAAGAAAAATTCCAGAAAATCTCTCCAAAAGTTTCTTTTCTGGGTCTGGGAGCAAATTTCAAGGATGAAATAACTTGCAATTTCTGGAAATTTCTGAGAAAATCTCCTTAAACCTTTTTGCTCCGGGCCTGGTGACAAAGGTTCTGGCAACTCCAAAGGATTGCATCATGCTTTGCCGTGCTCCATATGCTGGCACGTTGGTTGGCTAGATGCTTAGGTAACTAGAGGGCTTAGTTCATATTCTGCTGCCATTGTTAAAGGTTGTTCCCTAGCTAGCTGCTGTTATTGTATACAATTTGTGCTGTGCAGTACTGTACTGTATATTACTGTACCAAGCCATAATTGGCAATGAATTCAGTGTTAAAACATAAACAGTGATTACAGTGTGTAGTTTACTGTAAATTACCATTGTTTGTGTGAACACCCTACCTACAGTATCGTACATAGTAGAGTGGACAGTGTATGCCTTCTGTAGGCTCAAGATGACAGTACAGTATCTTCTGGTGAGTACAGTACTATACAGTAGTAGTACAGTATACATGATCGTTTTTATTTACAATACTGTACAGAGGTGTTTGTGTAAATAAATATAACTTTGTGTCTGTCTGCAAGATGTGTAGTTTAGATTTAGAAAAAATTCTTCAGCAGTGATGTGTAGTTTAAACTCTTCAAAACCTTTTCCCATAACCTGGAAAAATTCTAGGGATGTGGGAATTCTTCTGGGTTTGAATGGTTTGTTTCGTTATCCAGAAATCTCTCAAACCCAGAACCACCCTGCACCAATTATTCTGACTAATGGGGAGATTACTGTACAGTCAGTCCCCTACTTACGACGGGGTTAGGGACCGACGACCAGGTCATAAGTTGAAAATGCGAAAATTATACAGTGGTCCCTTGATTAACGAACACAATTTGTTCCAACTCACAGAAAAAGTACACGCAAAGTAAAGCCAAAAAATGCATAAAGTCAGAAACACTCCTAAAAATCCCCGAAATCTCCCTTAAATCACTATACAGGGTATATATTTGAACCCACGGCGGCCTGCGTAAAGCGAGAAACGCGTAAAGTGAACAACATAACATATGGGATTAATTGAAGTAGAGACCGGGCCGACCCCCAAACTCCACTTTTTCCCGACACAATATGTACGTTTTAGTAAAAATAACCTCTTAACTTTATGATGGTATGCACACACACATAATATAGAAGAGAACAATCAATAAGAGAATAATATACTGTAGGTTAGGTTAGAAAAAAACAAGGTTAGTTTTAACACTTATGTTAGTAAAAGAGATGGCTCGGCGTACGGGAATGGAGGCTGGTTCCGAGGCAGAGGGCAGGCTACTGGCCCTCAGGTGAGTCATCATCACTGTCATCCACACTTATCAGTGCCTCCCTGACAAATCCCTCAAAGTCACCATCTCTGTCTCTGTCACTATCACTGGCTTGGGCTGGCTGTGGTGGGTTGCGGGCGAAGAACTCGGTATTGCTTTGTAGACGACTAGTGTTGATGTTGTCGTGATACACCTTGATGTAGGGCTCCATAGTCTGCAACAGCTGGGTAGTGAAGACTTCATACTGGTTATCATCGGGGTCGTCGGAAAGGAGGAGCTTGAGTTTCTCAACACACTCGATGGCACCCCTTACATTACTGTGCGATAACTTGCGTTCTTCATGGGATGACGCACCACCTGCCTCTTCACTGACGTCATCATCATCTAACATCTCGTCGGCAGTCACATCAGGATCCCTTATCACCTCCATAATGTCGTCGTTGGTGGTCTCGGAGAAGCCTGCAGCTGTAACACACTGCGCAGCTTCTCTGGCAAGGTCCACTGCTACTGCAACAGTCTGAACCTCACCAGTCACAGATTGACTCTGCCTCCCACCTGGAATACCTTGCAACACATGTCTCCATGCGTGACGAACCGTTGCTACAGACAGCTGATCCCATGCCTCCACCAAGAAGTCCACAGCTTTCTTGACGTTGAATTTTCTCCAAAAATGTTTCACAAGTACTTCTTGCTCTGCCAACTGTTGTTCCATGTCCTCTTCGCTCTTGCTATCAGTGTCACCCGGGTTACGCAACTCATCCTTGGTGTTGGTACAGTCGTTCTGGAGCTTAAACTTCTTTGCAGAGAATGCAGCTTTCACATTACAAATCAATTCTTGGTCCATGGGCTGTATTAATGACGTTGTTGGGAGGAAGGAAGGCCACTTTTACGTTGGGATGACGATCCAACAGTAGGGGCGAGTGTCCTGGTGCGTTGTCAAGCAGCAACAAAATCTTGAATGGAACATTCTGTTGCTCACAATTTCTTCACGTCGGGAATGAAACAGTCATCAAACCAGGAGGGGGACAGAGTAGAGAACATCCACGCCTTACGTGCGGTCAGCCAGTGGACATTTAGCTTGGTCATGTCCATGCTCTTGTAGGTGTGCGGCTTGCGTGCTGTGTGGATCAAGGATAACTTGAGCTTACATTGGTGGTAAACAGGGCGGCTGCATCCTACTTGATCGTCCGGATCTTAGATTCGTTAACACCATGCTGGCACGCGAGATCAACCTGTCTTGTTCCTTTCTCCAACTCTTGGATGATCTTGTATTTAATTTCGTAGCTTAGGGAACGTCTTATCTTCTTTGGCTTAGGGCTGCTGGGTCCAGGTAATGCAAGGTATCTTTGTGGTGGTGGTAGTGGTCCGGTGGAAGCCATTCTTATGGAACAATAGATACCGATATACACGGTGTAGCCGGGAGGGGTGTAACTGACGCGGGTAGGTCAAGGGGCTTGAACGCTCCCATGGAGGGCATGTCATAGTACATTAAACCAATCACAGCTAGCAGGGGAGGGAGGTAAGGATGGTTGGCCCAATCACAGTCCGATGCGTCATATGACGTCACCGATAATGCAACAAAGACATACACTGCGCAACCTACTCGCGCCGCTTACCCAACATGGCCGGAGAGATGGCTGGAGGTTTGAATCCAAAAATGGCGCGGCGCGAGATGACCGCCAGCCACTCTCCGCGTAAAAGAGTACACACACTGCGTAAAGTGAGCATTCTGTGTTCGGCAGGGTATGCGTAAACGTAGAAACTCGTAAAAGAAAAACGTGTGAAGTGGGCTAATACTGTATATATATATATATATATATATATATATATATATATATATATATATATATATATATATATATATATACATATATATATATATATATGCAAGTAAATCACTGTATGTGCGCGTGATCTAGGTATATGCTGATAACCACAAGGAAAGAAGAAAACACGAAGTTCCCAAGCGCTTTCGTGTAATTCACATCTTCAGGGGTGAGTACAGACTAGAGAGAGTAATACAAATCAAGTTGAATATATACAGAGGAGGGTGAGACCAGGTCCACAATGGTCAGGTAATTAGGTAATGACCCTACTAATCTTTAAATAGCACACAACGGTTGGTGGTCAGGTCAGATGGGCCAGTGACCCGCCCTCTCACTTGATCACAAATCTTCTTAATTACAAAATTGTCCAGCTTGTACATGCCGTTACTCAAATTCATGTTGAATGCTTCGGTATGTTTAATAAGACTAGATTCTATGATGTTCCTACTATCAATTGAATTACATGGTAATATTGAGGAGGCATTATCCCAGTCAATGCAATGCTTGTTATCCCTCAAATGAACAAACAGAGCATTGGATTCCTGGCCTGTCCTAACACTGTATTTGTGTTGTTTAATTCTAGTTACAAGATCTTTACCTGTCTGGCCTAAGTAAAACATATTACATTCCTTGCAAGGGACTTTATAAATGCAACCAATTGTGTTGTTGGGGGAGTTCTTGATTAACATTTGTTTAACAGTGCATGAGTTTTTAAATGCCACATTGACGTTCCAGGTTTTTAGCTGTGCCGGAATGTGTGAGAAATTTTTTGTGAAATGGTAATATTAAGATATTCTTATGCTCATGGGTGGGCTTGGGATCAGTTCTATAAAAAGTTTTCTTAGTAATGTTTAAGCATTTGTCTATGAAAGATCTAGGGTATTTAAGGTTTGAGCCAATATTATATATATATTTGTATTCCTCATCGATGAATTCCGGACTGCAAATTCTCAAGGCACGTAAAAACATTGTTGTAAATACTGACTGTTTGACTTTATTATGGTGGGCAGAATAATAATGAATGTATGAACACACATTGGTTGGTTTTCTATAAATACTGAACTTAAAAGTGTTACCTATTCTGTGTATCAGACAGTCTAGGAATGGCAATTTACAGTCTTGCTCTAATTCCACAGTGAATTTGATCGAGGGGGCTAAGTTGTTAAGTTGTGGTAGGAAAGCTTTTAGGTCCTCATTACATGGCCAGAGACATAATACATCATCAACATATCTAAACCAGACTGCTGAGGGTGGTAAAATATTACTTAATAGTTTCTTTTCAAAGAATTCCATATATAGGTTGCTTAATACAGGTGAGAGTGGATTACCCATTGCCATACCAAATTTTTGAGCATAATATTCCCCATTGAATTCGAATTTGCAATCCTTAATACATAGTTTGATGAGTTCGATGAAGTCGTCTTTCGAGACGGGCAGTGATTTTAAACAAAGATGACTATATCTCAAAAATGAATGACCTTTTATGTGACACTACAACATATTCTAAACTCATAAATAATCCTCTCAACACTGTCAACACCCAGTTCAACAAAAAACTGAAGTCCCTATTGAGAGGCAAAGCTACTCTCATTGAACATCTTACTTCAACGTCCCCTCCACTGCCATACATGTACGGTTTAATCAAGACCCACAAGCCCAATAACCCAGCAAGACCCATCATTAGCTCTGTTGGGTCAATCTCTTATAAACTATCTAAATGGTTAGTTTCTTTACTAAACCCCCTAGTTGGCAACATTTCTAACTCCAATATCAAGAATAGTATGGATCTGGTTGATAAACTCAATAACTTGCACATTAATCAAAGTAGCTTTGCCTCTCAATAGGGACTTCAGTTTTTTGTTGAACTGGGTGTTGACAGTGTTGAGAGGATTATTTATGAGTTTAGAGTATGTTGTAGTGTCACATAAAAGGTCATAAAAGGTCAGCTTTGATGTAACGTCACTCTTTACAAAGGTCCCAGTTGATGATTTACTAGAGTTCCTCATAGATTCCCTGGATAACATTTCACTGCCTGTCTCGAAAGACGACTTCATCGAACTCATCAAACTATGTATTAAGGATTGCAAATTCGAATTCAATGGGGAATATTATGCTCAAAAATTTGGTATGGCAATGGGTAATCCACTCTCACCTGTATTAAGCAACCTATATATGGAATTCTTTGAAAAGAAACTATTAAGTAATATTTTACCACCCTCAGCAGTCTGGTTTAGATATGTTGATGATGTATTATGTCTCTGGCCATGTAATGAGGACCTAAAAGCTTTCCTACCACAACTTAACAACTTAGCCCCCTCGATCAAATTCACTGTGGAATTAGAGCAAGACTGTAAATTGCCATTCCTAGACTGTCTGATACACAGAATAGGTAACACTTTTAAGTTCAGTATTTATAGAAAACCAACCAATGTGTGTTCATACATTCATTATTATTCTGCCCACCATAATAAAGTCAAACAGTCAGTATTTACAACAATGTTTTTACGTGCCTTGAGAATTTGCAGTCCGGAATTCATCGATGAGGAATACAAATATATATATAATATTGGCTCAAACCTTAAATACCCTAGATCTTTCATAGACAAATGCTTAAACATTACTAAGAAAACTTTTTATAGAACTGATCCCAAGCCCACCCATGAGCATAAGAATATCTTAATATTACCATTTCACAAAAAATTTCTCACACATTCCGGCACAGCTAAAAACCTGGAACGTCAATGTGGCATTTAAAAACTCATGCACTGTTAAACAAATGTTAATCAAGAACTCCCCCAACAACACAATTGGTTGCATTTATAAAGTCCCTTGCAAGGAATGTAATATGTTTTACTTAGGCCAGACAGGTAAAGATCTTGTAACTAGAATTAAACAACACAAATACAGTGTTAGGACAGGCCAGGAATCCAATGCTCTGTTTGTTCATTTGAGGGATAACAAGCATTGCATTGACTGGGATAATGCCTCCTCAATATTACCATGTAATTCAATTGATAGTAGGAACATCATAGAATCTAGTCTTATTAAACATACCGAAGCATTCAACATGAATTTGAGTAACGGCATGTACAAGCTGGACAATTTTGTAATTAAGAAGATTTGTGATCAAGTGAGAGGGCGGGTCACTGGCCCATCTGACCTGACCACCAACCGTTGTGTGCTATTTAAAGATTAGTAGGGTCATTACCTAATTACCTGACCATTGTGGACCTGGTCTCACCCTCCTCTGTATATATTCAACTTGATTTGTATTACTCTCTCTAGTCTGTACTCACCCCTGAAGATGTGAATTACACGAAAGCGCTTGGGAACTTCGTGTTTTCTTCTTTCCTTGTGGTTATCAGCATATATATATATATATATACTAGAACTCTTAAGTCACTACTGTAATGTGATACAGGTGATTAATTTTTATTTCTTTTTGCAAAATATATGACGCTTATATTCAAATTATTCGCTTTCTTGCAAGGATTCCTGCAATGCAAATATATTCTCCTTAGTCTGTGATATTATATAAGATAAAAACTGTAAGCCTAAAACCACCAAACCCTGGCTGGGATGGGGGAGGGAGGAAAGGGAGGTGACATTGACGTGTTTGACAGTTGGCGTGAAGGTCTAGTGAAATATTTATTTGTTTATTTATGTCCTTTAGATTGAGTTTTTGTTTTTTGCTTATAAAATGTCATAGAAGTGACGGGGGAAAATATAATTTACATTGCTGGAATTCTTGTAAGATAGTTATTAATTTGAATATAAACGTCACATATTCTGCACAAGAGATAAAAATTTTGGTCCATTAGTACATTTTAAGAATGTAAAATTTTTTCAACTGTATTTTTGGGTAGATTTACATAAATTTATGGGTGTCTCTTTTTCTTCTCAGCACCAGAGAACTCTCGCTTTCATGCTTGCCAGCTATTTTAAAGGGAATTACAAACGAAAATTTTGTCATTACTGTACACAGCGCGATCACTAATGTCGGGGCTCGAAAATATGTAATTTAAAAAAAAATTGTACGACTGCGGTGTATGTCCGGGTGGTCATAAGTCGAATAGGTCGTAAGTCGAGGAGTACCTGTACAGTCAGTCAGCTGTATCTTCATTGTCCTTAATAGGCAGTCATGCCTATGGGACCCACTTTCTTTTTATGTATTTGTGTAGATTTTGAGCAATTAGTTTTTAGTGTTATTTCTGTATTTGCAATGGTACAGTAGCCAAGGCAGAGTCTTGAAACCTTTGAGTTAAAATTTTACAATAACAATTGACAAGTAATGTATAGTCCAATAGAATCTGGCTGAACCTGGAACTTGTCAGTACCCTGAGGTTTTTTGATGGAATTGTAATCCTCAGGGGACATAGATATCAGATCCATGTGATGGCATTCTCTTAGCAATGAGCAACTCCCGTAATTTGCATAAATCCAAGATGACTTTTGGCCTAACTGGATCAATGGGTAAATGGCCATAACTATTCATAGAGATGCGAGAAGGATGTTTTTAGGAAGGGCAGACCCAATGAAGCTGTCAGAAATTATTTTCATGGTTGCCAAGTAACAGACAAATAAATTGTCAAAGCTAAAGGTCCGTAAGAGTCCCGGCCCTGACATAGTGCATCCTAGAGTGCTAAAAGAGTTGAGCAATTAGCTTGCCGAACCCCTGAAGATCCTGTTTTGTAAATGCCTGGATGAACGAAAGGTCCCCAGTGAATGGAAAGTGGTTTATGTGAGTGCTATCTTCAAGAGGGGCGATCATCACTCCATGAACAACTATAGACCAGTGAGCCTGACCAGCATAATATGTAAGGTACTTGAGATTATTAGCAGAGATGATGCGATGGAACATCTACTACGAAACAACCTTGTAAAGGATTGCCAACACAGTTTTATGATGGGGTGCTCCTGCTTAACACAATTGCACAAGGTGTTGGATATCTGGACCCATATTCTGGAACGGGATGGTAATATCGACAATAATTACCTAGATTTTGCCAAGGCTTTCGACAGTGAACTCCACGAAAGGCTGAAAATCAAACTGAAAGGGTACGGAATTTGGGGAAATGTCCTAGCGTGGATAGAAGATTTTCTACATGACCGCAAGCAGTGTGTGGTGATTAATGGCACAAAATCATCATCCGTACCTGTCACAAGTGGGGTAACACAGGGCAGTAAATTGGGCCCGCTGTTGTTTGATTGTTTAATAAATGACATGCCTGACGTTGTACACTCCTCCATACAAATGTTTGCCGATGACACCGAGTTATTTCGGGAAATCAAGAACCAAGCGGACTGTGAAGAGCTGCAGAAGGACCTCTGTGGGCTCCAAGAATGGTCAAAGAAATGGCTGCTGAGATTCAGTGTCACGAAGTGTAAGAGGATGCACCTGGGGCGCACCAACGGTAAGGAGGCGTATCATATGTTCCAACGGGATGAAGAAACTGCACTATTTGAGACTGAATGTGAGAAGAACCTTGGTGTGTCTGTTGACAATGAGCTGAAGTTCTCAGGCCATTGCGAGAAGAAAGTAAATCAGGCAAATAAATTATTGGGTCTTATAAGAAGGTCGTTCAGATATCTAGACGGTCTGTCCCTCGTAATGATCTTCAAGAGTGAAGTGCTTCCCCATCTGGAGTGCTGTCACCCTGTCTGGTCCCCGAGATATGCTAGGGACTGTCAGTTGGTTGAAAATGTTCAAAGGAGGGCCACCAGACTGGTGCCTGCACTTCGGCACCTCAGCTACCCTGAGAGATTGGAGTGCCTGAACTTGCCTAGCTTATACTACAGATGGGCAAGGAGGGACCTAGTTGAGGTGTATAAGCATCTCAAGGGGCATTACTCTGTCGAGTGTCCTTACTTGGAGCTGGCGGACGCTCGCCCCACAAGGGGTAGAGCTCAAGATTGAAGAAGCTGCAATTCCAGAAAACTGTGGGGGCAAACTTTTTTGGAGTGAGAGTTGTGAACTCTTGGAACAATCTACCAGAAAGTGTTGTGACGGAACCGAGTGTGAGCACTTTCAAGACAGGTACATTCAGGAGCCGGTGCATGCTTTGTACTTGCAAACAGTGCGTAACAGAGACATGACCGATCGCCCAAGTGGCTAACGAGCCGATCTTTTGGTGAAAAGGATAAAAGAAAGGAAAAGTAATCAGAGACGTGACCGATCGCCCAAGCGGCTAACGAGCCGATCAGTGGTGAAGAGGATAAAAGTAAAAGTATTGGTCATGTAACGACTGACATGATTGGTGGATAGGTTTGCTATAGTTTGGCCATTTGGAGACATGGGTTACCACAGGTAGGGATTGGAACACATTTCCGCAACTACCAAAAAAATCCTAGTACAGTGACCCCTCGTTTAACGAACACCTTGGTTAACGTAATTTCGATTAACGAACTGCCTTCCATAAGGATCTTCAATTCGGTTAACGAAAAAAAATTCGGTTAACGAAGTTCTTACGAACCGACCTCAACATGTTTTCGCTTGCACTGACCGGGCAACCAGCTTTAGTATCAGTCCGCCAATACATTAACTGGTTCTAGGGCTTAAATTCCTTACTATTTTAGTAAATATCAAGAAGTTTATACTATTCAATAATTTTAAAAGTTTAATATTCAATTTTTTAGTCATTTTAACAATTATTGAACATAATTGAAGGTAAAGTGACTAGTTTAATGCGCGGCATCCAGCCTCTTAACACAGCAAACAGGAGTTAGTCTCTCTCTGTTTTCACTGGAGGTAACATCTTGCTTGAGACTCTCTTCAACTAAATGCTTTTTTTCTGTTTCCAAGCAAATTATTGGTCATTTTGAAATATATTTTACATATTGACAATATATAATGCAGTGCCGTGTTGATATAAAGAAAATAATCTTGAAATACACCAAGAGAACTAAAATTTTATGGATGAAATGGTGCCATGGGGTGACTTCTCTTCCACCCCAATGCCGTTTCTTCTTCCTTCTCCTCCATCCCCATTCTAATTCCCATCATCATCATCATCATCCAGGAGCCTTCTACATACACACCTCAAAGTAAGTGAACTTTTCTACCATTTTTGTTGAATTTAGGAAATTTTCAGTGAGCTGGAACCAATTACCCAAAACCCATTGAAACAATGGTTTCGGTTAACGAACTTTTCGGTTAACGAACGACCTTCTGGAACGGATTGAGTTCGTTAACGGAGGGGTCACTGTATGTGAGAACTTATGCTTAAATGTTAATAAGTGTATGGTACAGTGCTGTAATACTTAGAATAATTTAAATCTTGTTGAATATTTATTATAGTACTGTATAATAAAATTACAATGGTAGAGTAAAAAGTAATACCCTGTACACAGTTACAAAGCAATTTCTATTTTATTTTAATTTTTTGCAAGATATTTCAATATGTGTACCCTTTGTGGCTCTGCAAGCATCAAAACGACATTCTGTTTCTCTCCAAAAATTTCTGGAATATCAACATTAACCTATGGGAAACAGACTCATACATTTTGCTCTACCATTGTTAATTTCTTTATAATATAATATTTGAAATCAGGAAGATCATTTGAAGTCACACTGTACTGAACAGTACTAAAAACTAAGGAATGTTAGTACTTGTACTGTATTTACATTTTTTACAGCCTATGGGATCATCGACATTTGATTTGTGGGATATCACCAATTAGAACACACCTTGGCAGAACTTGTTGTGCCCAAGATCCTTTGACTGTCTAGCACCAGGTTACACTACCCTCACCCATTAAAGCAGGGTCAAATCAGTGCTTTTAACTCCTAGCCAAATGCTTGGTTCACCACTTATGCCTCAAATCCCTAAGTACACTACAGTAGCCATAAATAGGATCTCTATGTTTTTAAACCCATTTTACTTGCTGCCACCATACTTTCCAGACCTCGTAGGCAAGTCATTCTTCCGTTTGATTGTCCTGGGTAAGATGCTCTTTTCACCCTTTATTTATTTGACTGATGGTAATGTCACTTTGTCCTAAGCTTTTTATTCTATGTGCAAATTTATTCACTGTTTAAATACGTATTTCTTTTTGCTTATGACCTTAGCGGATGTCTAATACAGTGGTCCCTCTGTTAATGAACACTTCGGTTAACGAATTACCTTCCATAAGACTCTTCAATTCGGTTAACGAACAAAAATTCGATTAACGAAATCCTTACGAAAATCACGTTTTGTTGTGAGCATCAGCTAGTTAGCTAATGGACTGGTCTGCCAATTCAGTAATGAGTTCTATGTTTACATTCGTTTTCAGTGGAGTAAATATCAAGAAAGTTGTGCTCTTAAATATTTTTGCATTTTTTATATTAAAACTATTAGTCATTTTAACATTTATTTAACATATTTATAATATATGCAGTACAGGGAACTAGTTACAGTACTCAGCCAATTCAGTAATCTGTTCTATGTTTACATTCATTTCCAATGAAGTAAACATCAATAGAGTTGTGCTTTTTAATATTTTTGAATGTCTTATATTAAAATTATTAGTCATTTTAGCATTTATTTAACATAGATAATATATGCAGTACAGGCTCAGTCTGGCTTTGTTTACTGTCAAGAGAGCATCTATTTTGTTGGTGTCTTGAATATTTTTGCATTTTTCTTTGAAATTATTGGCCATTCTGAACTTTAGTTAACATGTTGATAATATATAGTGCAGTGCAGTGTTGATTTAAAGAAAATAATCTTGAATTACACCTAGTGAACTTAAAATTTTATTGGTGAAATTACTGCATCATGCATGGCTCCACCTAAAAGGTGATTTCTCCTCCATCCCCACTTCCTTCACTTCCACCCCCACTTCTAATTCCCATCATCATCATCAACCAGGAGCCTTCTACATACACACCTCAAAGTAAGTGTACTTTACTGCATTTTTTTTTTTACTATGTACGTACTTTTCGGTGACCTGGAACCAATTACCCAATATCCCATTGAAACAATGGATTCGGTTAACGTACGACCTTCTGGAACTAATTGTGTTCGGTAAACGAGGGACCACTGCAGTGTATGTGGACATGTGTTTCTTTTGTATAGGGCTCACACACATGAACTTGTCATTTTACTCCTGGTTATTGTTATTCATGCTGTATATTGGACTCTACCACCTCACAGAAATGAAACAAAGTTTGTTTTTTGCTCAGCAACCTGTCCTTATGTGTCTTCCATATACAGTACAGTAGTTATATTAGAAAGTGACTTCTGCCACTTCCTCAGGGAAATGTGATGCATCCTTTATTTTGGAAAATTAAATACTGTATAGGGAAACTCTTTTGAGGGACTTTACCACTGGTCTCACTAAAAATCTTTTAATGATTAACAGTAGTCCTACAAGTTCAAGCTGCCCTACAAATCCACACTTTACTTGGTTTATATCCTGCCTGCATTCAGCTATGTTCAAAGCAATCCCTGGTTCTTTATGTGCATGTTGCTCTCTGTAGAAATAATGTTATGAATTATTAAGTTTAATTTTGTCTCCAAAGTTCATTTAGTCCTTTTCAGGTGTTCTTGGCCTACCAGGCCATCCTCAGGTTGCTTTGTACAAGAGTTAAAAAAAGTTATTCATACGGGGGGGGGCCTAAATTCGCGGAGGTTAGGTTATCAAAATGGCAGCAAATAACATTTGCGAACTAGGGGGGGGGGGGGCATTTTTAACTTGTGTACAAGGAAATGGATATTACCTTTATGTGTTTGCCCTTAGGACAATTATTTCTTTTATATATATATATATATATATATATATATATATATATATATATATATATATATATATATATATATATATATATATATTTTATGAAAATCCACAATGAAAAACGTGGATAAGATAAATCTTGATAAAATCACACGGGAAAATGGAAACAACGGAGTTTCCATTTTCCCGTGTGATTTTATCAAGATATATATATATACAGTGACCCCTCGTTTAACGAACACCTCGGTTAACGTAATTTCGATTAACGAACTGCCTTCCATAAGGACCTTCAATTCGGTTAACGAAAAAAAATTCGGTTAATGAAGTTCTTACGAACCAACCTCAACATGTTTTCGCTTGCACTGACCGGGCAACCAGCTTTAGTATCAGTCCGCCAATACATTAACCGGTTCTAGGGCTTAAATTCCTTACTCTTTTAGTAAATATCAAGAAGTTTATACTATTCAATAATTTTAAAAGTATAATATTCAATTTTTTAGTCATTTTAACATTTATTGAACATAATTGAAGGTAAAGTGACTAGTTTAATGCGCAAACAGGGGTTAGTCTCTCTCTGTTTTCACTGGAGGTAACATCTTGCTTGAGACTCTCTTCAACAAAATGCTTTTTTTCTGTTTCCAAGCAAATTATTGGTCATTTTGAAATATATTTTATATATTGAAAATATATAATGCAGTGCAGTGTTGATTTAAAGAAAATAATCTTGAATTACACCAGAGAGCTAAAATTTTATGCGTGAAATGGCGCCATGGGGTGAATTCTCTTCCTTCTCCTCCATCCCCATTCTAAATCCCATCATCATCATCCAGGAGCCTTCTACATACACACCTCAAAGTAAGTGAACTTTTCTACCATTTTTGTTGAATTTAGGAAACTTTCGGTGAGCTGGAACCAATTACCCAAAAACCCATTGAAACAATGGTTTTGGTTAACGAACTTTTCGGTTAACGAACGACCTTCTGGAACAGATTGAGTTCGTTAACGGAGGGATATATATATATATATATATATACTGTATATATATAAATATATATATGTATATATATGTATATATATATATATATATCATGAGAAATGGCCAAAACTATAAATTCAAGGTATATAGAAAGCCCACACAGGTAGACAGTTTCATTCACTTTTTATCGAATCACCTTGAGTCTACCAAAATGTCAGTTTTTTCTGGTATGTTCTTAAGATGTCTGCGTATTTGTGACTCTGAATTTATTGACGATGAATTGAAACACATTCGTTCTATTGCACATAAACTTGGGTACCTTTCTGTGTTTGTTGATTGTTGTTTTAATAGGGCTAAAAAATCCTTTCATTCCTCTCAAACCAGACAAGTTCCTACACTTAAGAATATTTTGCCTCTGCCCTATCGTAATGAATTTGTCCCGTTAGTTCGGTCCCTCAAGCTTCTAAATATTAATGTTGTTTTCAAGTATGACTCAACCATTACTAATATGTTAATAAGGAATAGCCCAAGTTTGAATGTAAATGGTAGTGTTTATTGTATTCCATGTAGCAATTGTAATTGTAATTATGTAGGTCAGACAGGAAAAACACTGCAGCTCAGAATCAAACAACATAAGTATAATATTAGAACTGCATCTGAAAGCAGTGCCTTGTTCGTTCATGTTAGGAATAATAATCACCCCATTGCTTGGGAAAAAAGCTTAGAAGTTTTCAAATCATCTTGTGTCACAGAAAGACTTCTTGTTGAAGCTAGTTTGATTAAGGAATTAAAATCAATAAACCTTAGTGATGGTCAGTTCAAAACTGATAATATGTTACATAAATTTATTTGTCAGTGGCCCAAGGTTAAAAATGCTTTAAAAACCTTTGATCTAGATGTATGATAGTTATTTTGTGGGTCCCCTTTTTTTCTGACCTGACTTGACTAGTCACGTCACCACCCTTCTCTTAAGCTCCTCTACGTGTGTGTTGGTGTGGGGATTGGTGGATGTCATCATTTTGACCTGACCTCATGTTCTTAGGTCACCCTGTATATTTAAGCCTCTCTCTGTCCATGTGATCCAGTTGCCTCTGAAGATGTCTTGAATAAAGACGAAAGCTAGGGTGCTCCGTTGTTTCCATTTTCCCGTGTGATTTTATCAAGATTTATCTTATCCACGTTTTCATTGTGGATTTTCACATAATATATATATATATATACAGACAGACCCCGACTTACGACGGGGTTAGGGACCCAAATCCAGGTCGTAAGTCCGATATGGTCGTAAGTCCGATATAGATAAAAAAAAAAAAAAAAAAAAAAAATTAAAAAAAAGAAAAATTTCAAATTTTTTTTTTTTTTTTCAAAAAAAAATTAAAAATCTACAATGAAATACAGTACACTAAACGTAAAAAATAATGAGGAATGGATACAGTACAGTAAAAGTAATAAATAATGAGGAATGGATACAGTGTGACTGAGCACTTACCTTAAATGTAGTCAGCTGAATGCACACACAGGGCCCCCATAATTTTCTATTTACAGGATACATGGAGACTATATTAATTGGAAGAAGCAGAAGAGGGGACAGGGCTGGGTGGGTCATCAATGTTGCTTTCTTCAGACAGGTTTATGTACAGGGGTAACTTGCTGGTTGAAGGTATTGGATCATCTTCAGGGAGTGAAGAGGCAGCACTGGTGGGGTGTGAGGAGACAGCACTGGGGGACTTCTTGAAATAGATGTCCAATTTAGACTGCACAGTTTGCTTTTTCTTTTCATTATAAATTTCTCTGTAGCAAGCAAGTGATTCTTGGATCATTCTGTCAACTTTGGCATAACGCTCATAATTTTGATCCATGTCATCAAACATTTTCATTCCTTTATTAATTGTAGCAAATGCCTCTGCCATATGTTTCACTGAAAACTTTTTGGGGGGGTGCAGGCTCTTCTTCTACATTTTGTCTCTCTTCTTCCTCTGCAATTTTCTGTGCATCTAGTTCAATAAGATCCTCGTTACTGAGCTCTTCTGCTACACTTTCAACCAACTGCCCAACATCTTCAGTATCAATTTCTAGCTCCAGCTGTTTACCTAACTCCACTATCGTGTTACTAATATCCAAAATAATTTCATTTTCATTAAATCCTCTGAAAGTGTGCACATATCTTTTCAGGATTTTCTTCCATATTCCATTCATGCAATGTTTTGAAACCTGATCCCATGCTGTACTAATGTTCTTTATACATGACAAAATGTTGTACTCCTTCCAAAACTGTCTGAGTGTTTTCTCACCTTCAGTAGCAGCAACAGCCTGAGCGAAGGTCGTGCGTAAATAATATGCTTTAAAGGCAGCAATAGCACCTTGATCCATGGGTTGGATGACAGAGGTAGTGTTAGGTGGAATGTACACTACCTTAACATCAGGGTGCAGGTCGTCCAGGTGTGGTGGGTGTCCCGGAGCATTATCCAAAATCAGTAAAATCTTGAATGGAATCCTTTGTTGCAGACAATACTCCTTGGCTCGAGGAATGAAACAAGTCATAAACCAATCCTCAAACAGTACTAGGGTCATCCAGGCTTTCTTGTTACTGCGATAAAACACTGGTAGTGTGTGCTTGCTGACATGTTTAAAAGCCCTTGGGTTCTCTGAATGATAGATCATGAAGGGCTTTAGCTTGAAACCAGCAACATTCCCCCCCAACAGAAGTGTAATTCTGTCCTTGAATGCCTTGAATCCAGGCATTGTTTTTGCCTCTTTGTGGATGTATGTCCGCTCAGGCATGCGTTTCCACAATAATCCAGTCTCATCCACATTGAATATTTGCTCAGGCAAATAATTCCCTTCCACAATCACATCATCTAACTCCTCCTTAAAAGCTTCGGCAGCAACAACATCGGCACCACCTGCCTCTCCACTCACCTTAACATTATGTAGACTGTAGCGTCTTTTAAATCTATCAAACCACCCACGACTTCCTGTAAAGGTTTGATCACATTCATCTCCTGCCTGCTCCTTCAGGCTTTGGAACAGGCTTCTTGCTTTAGCCTGTATGGTTAGAACGCTTAAGGGTACACGCTTCTGTATCTGGTCTTCTATCCATATCACCAATAATTTTTCCATATTGTGGATAGGACCTTGTCTTTTCTTTGATATTATAGTTCCCTTTATAGGTGTTGTTCCTTTCACTATGTCACGAATACGTTCCTTGTCCTTCAGAATAGTAGATATAGTCGAGTGTGAGAAACCTAGGTCGCGTGAGATCGTTGCTACTGTTTTTCCATTCTCATACTGTGTTATTATCTTCAGTTTCATCTCAAAAGTAATTGCCTGTCTCCTTTTCCTTGGAGTACCACCAGCACTCTCACTTTTACGCTTTCCAGTCATTATAAAGTCAATTAAATACAATAATAACGAAAGTTCACAGCGCGATCAGTATAGGATACGATAGCCAAACACAAACAAAATGCTCCACTGAGTGAATGTAGCCACGAGGCGACCCAAAACACCCCTCCCTCTCGCCCGGGACGGAAACGTTTCGGTATAGAAAATGCGCGCGTCATTTGAAAAAATTTTTGGTCACGACGGTCGCTGTCGTATGTCCCGTACGGACGTACGGTCAAAGCAGGTCGTAAGTACCAGTGGACGTAAGTCCACGCAGTCGTAAGTCGGGGTCTGTCTGTATATATATATATATATATATATATATATATATATATATATATATACACACACAGTCAACCCTCACTTTACGCGGTCCCACATTCCGCGTTTCCACATTAACGCGGTCCCACATTCCGCGGTGCCTTGCCAGAACCTAACGTGCTCACATTACGCGGTGCGTGAACCCATTACGCGAAGAGTGTCCGGCGCGACGCTATTTTTAGATTCGCCCCACCCACCTGCCTGCCTGTGCTCCTCACCTCTCCCTCCTCCTCCCTCCGCTTGGGCAAGCCGCGCGGTAAGGTTGCGCAGTGTGTGTCTTTGTTGCATTATCACTGACGTCATATGACGTATCGGACTGTGATTGGCCATGCATCCCTACCCCCCTCTGCTGCTAGCTGTAATTGGCTTAAAGTATTATGACGTGTCCACCCGGGGGAGGGAGGGAGGGAGGAAAGATGATCCTTGACCTAGCAGCGCCAGTTTCATCCCTCCACGCCAGACCGTGTAAACGTTCATCCATTGTTCTCTAAAATACTGTTCAAACAATTCTGGAGAGTATTTAACATCAAGAAAGCTGTGGACTTCTTGGTGGAGTCATGGGATCAGCTGTCTATTGCTACAATTCGTCACGCATGGAGACATGTTTTGCATGGAATACCAGGTGAGAGGAGGAGTCAATCTGTGACTGGTGAGGTTCAGACTGTTGCAGTAGCAGTGGACCTTGCCAGAGAAGCTGCGCAGACTGTTACAGTTCCAGGCTTCTCCGAGACCACCAACGACGACATCCTGGAGGTGATAATGGAACCTGATGTGACTACCGAGGAGATGGTAGATGATGATGATGACGACGTCAGTGAAGAGGCAGGTGGTGCGTCATCCCAAGAAGAACAACACTTATACCATAGTAATGTTAGGGGTGCCATCGAGTGTATCGAGAAAGCCAAGCTCCTCCTTTCCGACGACCCTGACGCAAACAGGTATGAAATCTTCACTACCCAGCTGTTGCAGACTATGGAGCCCTACATCAAGGTGTATCACGACAACATCAACACCAGCCGTCAGCAAAGCATAACAGATTTCTTCGCCCGCAACCCACCACAGCCAGCCCAAGCCAGTGAGAGTGACAGTGAAGATGACTTTGAGGGATTTGTCAGGGAAGCCCTGACAACTGTAAGTGACAGTGATGGTGATTCACCTAGTAATGGTGATTCACCTGAGGGCCAGTAATCTGCCCTCTGCCTCGGAACCAGCCTCCATCCCCGTATGCCGACCCATCTCTTCTACTAACGTAAGTGTTCCACATAACTTTTAGTTTTCCTAACCTAACCTTTATTTTTCCTATGTTAACCTTTATTTTTCCTAACCTAACCTCTTCTATATTACTTGTTTTTCATACCATCATAAAGTTAAGATAAAATTTTTACTACAACATACAGGTAGTTCTGCTATAACACGATAATTGTGTTCTTGTAAAATATCGTGTTATAGAAAATCGCGTAATAGAAATAACAGGGCTTATGGAGAAAATAGGGTTAGGTGCAGATTACTCGAAATCGAAATAAATTTAGTAGTTAGCCTAACACAAAGGATAGCACAGTCTAAATAAATGTTACATTCATATCTAATAATGAAATCATACAGTAAATGTAACACTTTACCTTGAAAAAATATGAATGTAACTTGATGGGGGAGAAGGGTGATTTTGAGGTTGATAACATCGAGCTTCTCTTCAAGTGTTATATCCTTTCTTTTACGATAATCACCGGGAATTCTATAATCAGAACCCTTTTTGGAGATATTCTTCTTTACCATAATCACAGTTAATACCACAAAATTGGAGAAATAGTAAGCAAAAATCGCGTTATAGCAAACAGGCGTTCGCGTTATACAAATATCGTTCCTCTATTCATAAATCGCGTGAGAGCAAATTCGCGTTATCAAAACACGCGTTATAGCAGAACTCACTGTAGTTGTATGTCGTCAAAAAGTGGAGTTTGGGGGTCGGCCCGGACTCTATTTCAATTAATCCCATATGTTAAGTTATTCACTTTACGCGGGACCCTGCGGGTTACATTAACCGCGTAAAGTGAGGGTTGACTGTATACAAGTAAATCACTGTAGGTGCGCGTGATCTAGGTATATGCTGATAACCACAAGGAAAGAAGAAAACACGAAGTTCCCAAGCGCTTTCGTGTAATTCACATCTTCAGGGGTGAGTACTCACCCCTGAAGATGTGAATTACACGAAAGCGCTTGGGAACTTCGTGTTTTCTTCTTTCCTTGTGGTTATCAGCATATATATATATATATATATATATATATATATATATATATATATATATATACAGGTAGTCATCGACGTACGACCTATGCGACTTACGTCTGTTCGACTTTACGACCGGCGGTACGACAGTTTCGGCCCCAGCCTCCTGGCGCTGCCGGGAGCTGGAGCCGCGCGCATTCCCGCGCTCAATTACAAACACGCTCGCTGGTACAGCACCCTTCCCTCCGTGTCTGTTTGCCTTGTGTCTGTCCTTTGTCTTGGAAATTTTTCTTGAACCACCCCCCCCCCCCCCCAAGATGTCTACCAAGAGGAAACTGTCTATATCTACTCCTCAACCTGCCAAGAAGCAAAGAAAGGTCATTGATTTCAACACTAAAATGATGGTGATCAAACAGCACGAAGGAGGCAAGAAAGTGAATGTGATTGCACGTGACCTGACGTTATCACACTCTACTGTGTCGACGATTTTGAAGGATAAAGAAAGGATTCGTGAAGCTGTGAAAGGTTCTGCACCCATGCAAGCGACAATTATAACGAAGCAACGGACTGGGCCTCTCCACGAAATGGAGAAATTGCTTTACATTTGGATGGAAGATCAGATCCAGAAACGGACACCGTTAGGCCTTTTTACTGTGCAGACGAAGGCTAGAAGTCTATTTCAGACTTTGAAGGAGCGCGCCGGAGAAGACTACAGTCAAGAATTTGCAGCAAGTACTGGCTGGTTCAAGAGATTCAAGAAAAGATTTCAATTTCATAATGTTCGAGTGACTGGGGAAGCAGCGAGTGCAGACGAGGAAGGAGCACGTAAGTTTGTTGACAGTCTTGATGAATTAATTACGGATGAGGGATATCTAGCAGAGCAGATATTTAATGTGGATGAAACGGGATTGTATTGGAAACGGATGCCAGAACGCACTTACATCCAAAAAGAAGCCAAAAGCATGTCTGGATTTAAAGCATTTAAGGATAGGCTTACTCTGCTGCTTGGCGGGAACATCGCGGGGTTTAAGCTGAAGCCTTTCTTAATCTTTCATTCAGAAAACCCGCGGGCGTTGAAAAATGTAAACAAGCACACGCTGCCCGTTTACTTTCGTTCTAACCGTAAAGCATGGATGACACAGGCACTGTTTGAAGACTGGTTTATAAATTGTTTTATTCCTCAAGTTCGTGAATATTGTTTGAAGAAAGAAATTCCTTTCAAGATTTTATTGCTACTGGATAATGCACCTGGACATCCACCTCATCTATCAGATATTCATCGCGACGTGAAAGTGGTTTTTTTGCCGCCAAACACGACTTCAATTTTGCAGCCTATGGACCAAGGTTCAATTGCTACATTCAAGGCTATCTATCTCCGAACACCTTTGCCCAAGCCATAGACGCTATAGATGCCGACCCAGAACTATCGTTGCGTGACTTTTGGAAACAGTACAACATTCTTAAGGGTATCAAGAATCTGGCAAACGCCTGGGAGGCTGTGACGGAGAAGTGCATGAATGGCATCTGGAAAAAGTGTGTTAAGCGCTATGTTCATACTTTTGCAGGATTTGACAGTGAAAATGAGCTTGAATTTATTCGGGAAAAAATAGTAAAACTGGCAAAAGATCTTTCTTTGGAATGTGAAGTGGAAGATGTTGAGGAGTTGCTAGACCAAGAATCAGAAGAACTTACAAATGCAGAGCTAATCGAATTGGAAGAAGAAAAAGTAGCAGAAGAAAGGAGAGAAGCAGCGGACAAAGAAGAGGAGGAGGAGCCACAAAGGACGTTCACCACTAAGGGATTATCAGAAGGTTTATCTCTACTGAATAAACTTCTTAACCATTTTGAAGGAATGGACCCAAACATCGAACGATTTGCAAGGATTGAGCGGATGGCACGCAATTCGTTTCGTCCGTATCAAGAAATTTACGAGGAGAAGAAGAAACGAACAATTCAGACAAAGCTCACCATGTTCATGAAAAAAACAACTCCTCCGGCTACCCCAAACGCTGCCCCAGCTGACGACATCGACGATCCACAGCCAAGCACCAGCGGCCAGTAAGATGTTTTTTGTATGTTTGTATGTGTTTGTATGTTTTTTTTTTGTATGTTGTGTAAATAATAAACCAATTGTACTGTAGTATGCAGTGATTGACTTAAACCTGACGACCGTAACAATAATGAACAAAGAAAATGTTGATAAAATATGACTTAAAGATGATTATATTATCATTACACATTATAATATACGTAAGGTAATTATAACATATGCCGACTTACGACCAGGCGGCCGTAACCAATCTAGGTCGTAAGTCAACGACTACCTGTATATATATATATATATATATATATATATATATATATATATATATATATATATATATATATATATATACAGTTAACCCTCACTTTACGCAGTCCCATATTCCGCGTTTCCACGTTTATGCGGTGCCCTGCCGGAACCCAGGCTGCTCACATTCCGCGGTGCGTGTACCCCTTTACGCGGAGAGCGGCTGGCGAGCCGCACCATTTTTGGATCCAAATCTCCCGCCATATTGTGTAAGCGGCGCGAACATGGTGCGCACAAGGTCGCCCAGTCATCAAAACATTACCAGTTCTTTACCCGCCACAGCCGGCCCAAGTCAGTGATAGTGATAATTATGGTAAGGATATGGACTTATATGGACTTTGGGGAGTTTGACAAAGAGGCCCTGCAAGCCTCTGTGGTGGATAGTGATACAATTGATACAAGTGACACAGGTGAGAGCCAATAATCTGCCCTCTGCCTCGGAACCAACCGCCCATCCCCGTGTGCCCAGCCATTTTTTCTACTAATGTAAGTGTTAAAAAACCTAATATTATTGATATTTCTCTTAATTATTAATTGTGTGTGCATACCATCATAAAGTTAAGATAATATTTTTACTACAACATAGTTGTGTGTCGTCAAAAAGTGGAGTTTGGGGATCGGCCTGGACTCCATTTCAATTAATCCCATGTTATGTATGTTATGTTATTCACTTTACGCGGGACCCTCCGGGTTACATTAATCGCGTAAAGTGAGGGTTACCTGTACTTGCAATACTGTTGTAAGGGCCTGCGCCTCTTATAACAATTTTTACTTAACTACTTACAACCATTGGTAGCGTGGCGAGAGGAGGCTCATGGGTATATGTAATTATAGTATCAAGTAATAGGGGAGAAATAACAGAAGATACTGTAGGTAAATAAGAGACAATATACAAATGCAATATTTATTTAGACATTAAAATGGAGGTAGGGGAAAGTAATATGTACCAACAGACAAACTCCTGATACTATGCCCTCAGGCTCAAAATACTCACACCACTACTGGGTGGACATAATCAATAACACACACACTCTTATAGTAACTTAGCACCATTAAAACCAGGGGCAACTGCCACTACAACACTCAGTCGTCAGGAGTGATACTCAAGCACCTGCCTTGGGGCCCTGCCACCTTGGGGCACTTTCCAACGAACTCTGAAGATCCCAGTGGAATAACACCACCACACAAATAGCCCTTCTGAGCTAGACACTCATCCACCAATGATGGGGGCTGGTAGTTGTGTGTTGCTTGGTGATCCGGGGTCACCTCGCTGGACGAGCATTAGGGTCAGACTGGCCAGCTATGGGGCCCATAGATAGTACTGAAGCTTCTGACGATCGGGCCTCACGAAGATAACTGATCCTACTGGACCTTGGGCATCTCTCCAGACTAGTGGATACAACATCCACGCTACAGACACGGCCTAGGCTGCGTTAGGGACCTGTTTGGGTGAAGGGACGAGCACTTACTCACGGTGACAACGACATCACGTTTCAGGGGACATTAAAGACGTAAATATTACTTCACCCAAAGCGAACTCGTAACAATGGTTTTAAATTAGACAAATTTAGATTTAGGCGTGAAATAGGTAAGCACTGGTTTGGAAACAGAGTAGTGGATGAATGGAAGAAGTTACCAAATATCATCATTAACTCGAATACGCTGAATAGCTTCAAACATAGGTTGGATACTTATATGAGCAATAGGGGTTGGGTGTAAACGGGACTGCCCAGTATGGGCCAATAGGCCTGCTGCAGTTTCCTCCATTCTTATGTCCTTGGGCGTTGATACGAAGGACCTCATGTGGTCATGGAGGAATCGGGTGGTGTGATGTTCACGTAGTGTTGTAACTCGTCCTTGGGTGTTGATATGAAGGCCCACACGTGGTCATGGGGACACCATATGGTGTTGTCACAGTACCTCACTTTGCTCGGTGATGTTATCTCGTAGTCAGGTGAATAGCCGGCTGGCACTCTGTTGTTCTCAGGGTGGACGGATTAGCACCTCTTAGTCAGATGGTGATTGGTCCCCAGGGGTGCTTATATCACTGGTGGGTCACAGCTCTCACTGGTACTGACTAGTCCCGAATTCACTGGCTTAAACACTTCACACTTCTTTCTGACAATGCCGACATGGCCAAGGGGAGCCGCTGCTCAGCAGGAGAAGTGCCTGAATAGGTCTTGAACCTATGGTGGTTGAGGATGGAGTGTGTGTGTTGACACACTGACAAATAAATAATGGGAAAATACTCTCACAAATAATCAGAAACAAATTTATTAAAAATGTAAGTGTACCCTCAAGTCCGAGCTCTATTAATAAAGCATGGACTTGAGAGTAGACTGTTACATTTTAGATAAATTTGTTTCTGATTATTTGTGAGAGGATTTTCCAATTATTATTTTTTTGTGTGTCTACACACACATAATTCTAATACAGTCGACCCTCGTTAATTCGGACTAATAGGGGGAGGGGAGGGTGTCCGTTTTAGCCGATTGTCCGAATTAACCGATTTAGGGGTTAATATTGCATTGCATTTCAAAGTCATTGTTTTCATCACGATTTTATCCCACTTTCCACTGTAATACGTACATCATTTCAGCAAAAATATTACATTTCCATGAATGCATTATATCAAGCACAATATGAATAGAATACCATTGTAATACAACAGTATTTTAACCAAAAACTATTAAAAAAGAAGAGTAACTTCTCTTGAACATCGGAAGGTTAGGTAAAATCTTTTGTTTTCGTCATGTATTTTATCCTATTTTACATTAAAATACATCACGTTTCAGCAAAACTTCTATTTATTTCCGAGAATATATTCATTGAGGCACAGTTAAGGTAAAATATACATGTGATGTAACAGATTTTTAACTGAAAACGATTCGAAAAACACGTGTACCGTCTAGCTAATTGATACTCAACAGCTGGTGGCGCATCATGCGTCGTTGTAAACAATAGGAGGTTGAAGTAGATTACCGGGCGTTATATTAAGTGTGAAATATCAAAAAGGTTTTTATTACCGGTATTTTTTGTGGACCAATGAGAACTGATACCGTATATAATATGAGAAGTTAGCCTGTGCTAAAAACTTCAACATAGACTACTGAAAACACGTTGTAAGGTAATTTAGCCTATTGTAAGTTGGTGAGCTTCATTTGCTGAAGGAACTGCACTTTTCATTACTAATTGGTACATATTTTACGTTTCCATTGTTTACTGGCAGTAAATGGTAAATATTTTTCATTATCTGAAACTAAAAGTTGCATCCCCTCCCCCCACACTAGTGATGATGTTACATTTAACCAAAAAGACGCTGGTGTTTTATCCCAGCAGTGGGTGGACCATCATTTTAGCTTAAGGTCCGCGTAGGTAATATTCCTGAAAAAAAAGTTCGTTCAGATTTTGTCCGAATTTTCCGAAATCCGAATTAAAGGGGTCCAAATTAACGAGGGTCAACTGTACAGGTAAAGGAAATTAATGTCTCTTAGAACAAATGGTTCCCTGTCCCAGCCAAACTACCCACAGACGTTCTTAGGTGTCATCTGCGAACATGGGGGGGGCCCCCCTGTATTTGCAAAATGCCGAGACCAGTGGCCCTTCTCAAGACTGTGTACTGGGGTCCCCTGTGGTGGCAATGAGCCAGTTTCTTTTTCTTAAGATTATGGCTCAGTAAAATGACAGCATTTCATGACTGGTTTCCTTTTATTCTTTAGATTATGCTGTAAATGGTTATTGATCTTCCTTCCAAGCTATTCAATCCTTCCCTTTTTCATATGTCCACCTCTTTCAGTCATTTTACCCTTCACACCCAATGTCTCATATTCCATTTTTGTGCATATGGGGACAAAGGTAAGGAATCCTTACCTACCAGTTAAGGATTAATGAAGTTCTCATATTATCCACAAATCAAATAAGCACACTAAATGACTTTGTACATTCAAATTATTTCTAGCCATCAGATAAGAACTACTTCCCTTACAGAAACTTGATACCAGTATGATATTCACTATTTAATATATGAAATAAGCCGAATCTTGCCACTATCATAAGGTTATTTCAGTTATGCAACACCAGACATTTTAATATTTATCATACATAATATTTTCCCATGACTGAATTCCCTTATTATCCAAAACCATATATTAATTAATTTCATTGCATTATCATGTCCAAAGTTACATTGGTTTAAGTTAACCATGATTATTAACAAAAATAGTGTTATCACTGAAAGTAAAGGTTAATTTATATCTTATTCACCAAAGTTTTCAATACACAAACTTAAGAGGATCTAAGTGAAACACAATAATAAAAAAGGCATTTCTTTAATTCTGTCACCTACACAGGTGAATAAACCATCTTCATTTGGTTCCACTATCACAAAAGATGAATAAGCTGTGACAATGAAGCACAAAATGCTTCAATCACCAGATAAAATAAAAATTGAGTTCTAGGTACACATTTAGCTCAGCAGCTACATAAATATATGATAATGAAAGATGAGTATGAACCATCTAATATATACTCTGGGAAATATAAATCAATTTCTAAATAAAAATATATCCCACACTCCCTTTACACCTCACTTTCTTCCCTTGGTTTTCTTCACCGGTCGCTTTGATTTGGGTGTACTTGCCTTCTTGGCAACAGGTCTCTTTGCCACTTTTTTTGAGGCCTTCTTTCCACCCTTCTTCTTACCCTTCTTGGCTGATTTTTTTGCATCCTGTGCTCGTTTGGACTGCTGAGGCATAACCTCATCTTCATCTTCCTTCTTAGCTGACTTGCCCAAAAGGTATCTGCCACTCATCACCTGTAAGAACAATTGCCCTTATAAGCCCTAAATAAGAAAGAACACAATGACATTAGATACTTTCAGATGCAGTGCCTTGTGTGATAACTAAAGTATTTTAAAATGGAACATACTTTCCTGGCGTGAAATTTTAGTTTCTATGAGATTGTGGTGGCCAAGGGTGTGGGTAGAGCAAGAAAGTGGTTTCCAAATGGTGGAGTACATATGAAAGGGCACACAATGAGCTGAAGAATTTCAGGATTTATTAATCATCAAAATTTTATTGGGTTTCTTATCACACAGAATTAATTCTCTTTCATTCCAAAACAAAATGTAATTCAGCAAGAACTCACCTGTGTGTCTGCCTGTCCCTTTGGCCGTGATACAACACCTTGCTCCAGGCCAAGATTGAGAGCACGCCTCAACATGGATTTGACCATGTCTGTACGTACAGTTTTAAAGTTCTGGAGGATGTAAGCCTTAATGGCCTGCACACTTGAGCCCTTTCTCTCTCCCAGGTTCTCAATAGCCTCAATGATCATGTCCATTGTCTTGGGATGCCTTTTGACTACCTTCTTCTTCTTTTTAGCTCCAGGGGCAGCTGGAAAAAATATAGGTTAGGTGAGTACAATAATTCTAGTAAAGTGAACCCTCACTTACGCGGTCAATTGAACCCACGGCGGCCCACGTAAAGTGAACAAACATAACATATGGGATTAATTGAAATAGAGACCGGGCCGACCCCCTAAACTCCACTTTTTCAGACACAATACCTACGTTGAAGTAAAAATAACTACCGTATATACTCGTCTATAACCCTCCCTCGTTTATAGGTCGACCCTGATTTTTTGACCAAGAAATCGTTAATTTACGATATTCCTCGTTTATAGTTCGACCCACGCTTTTGAGGGTAATGGAACAGCAAAACCTTCACTAAAAACACTCTACTTCCTTTAAACTGAGGGTTGCCGTGCCTGAAACACCAAGCGCCAAAGGCAAATTGTTTACTATTATTACAACACTTTACACTGAAACACTGGTAGTTTCAGCAAAATATTGTATATTTCCATTTAAGTCAATTAGGAGGGAATATTATTGTAAAGCAAGTTTTTTTTTTAACTGAAAACCACTCGAAAAGCGATTACGGTAACATCTTTTGAACAACGAAAGAATGCGAAAGTTGATTGTTTTCGCCATAGTTGTATCCCACTTTCCACTGTAATACGTATGTCATTTCAGCAAAAATATTACATTTCCGTGAATGTATTACAGGTTGACAACCCTTTATCCAAAATTCCGAAAACCGAAAGTTTTTTTAAACAGGGAATAGCCCACCCAGACATAGATCACCGACCCACATCGGGGCCTGGAGGGCAAAAATGTAATAGTAATACTAATTATAATAATAATTACTCATAGTAAATAAAAATTTTAATTAAAAAATACACCAAAATAAAATAATAATGATAACAATATTAAAATATAATAATAAAATTTATAATAATAACAACAATAATACTGTATTAATAAAATAATAATAAATACAAAAATGAAAAAAGATAAAAAGTGAGAAACACGACCTAGACCTATGAATTATTACAATTATTATTATATTTTCACCCCCCAGGTCCCAATGAGGATCAGTGACTTAAAAAACCTAACCATTCTGAAAACCGAAAAATTCCGAAATGCCTCTGGCCCCAAGGATTTCGGATAAGGGATTGTCAACCTGTATATCAAGCACAGTATGAATAGAATATCATTGTAACATAACAGTATTTTAACCAAAAACTATTAAAAAAGCGAGTAAAATCTCTTGAACATCAGAAGGTTAGGTAAAGTCTTTTGTTTTCATCATGTATTTTATCCTATTTTACATTGAAATACATCACATTTCAGCAAAACTACTATTTACTTATGAGAATATATTCATTCAGGCGCAGTGTACGTAAAATATGCTTGTGATGCAACAGGTTTTTAATTGAAAACGATTCGAAAAACACATACCCTCTAGCCCTGCTCAAGGAGAGGACTGGGAGGATCTGTTTGGTGCTGAAGACGATGACAAGGAAAATGATTTTGATGGATTTAAATGAAAATATTCAGAAATATGATATCGTAGTATTTATTCAAGTCAATTAGGATAGAATATTATTGTAATACAACAGTTTTTTTACTGAAAACCATTCGAAAAGCGATTACGGTAACATATTTTGAACAACGGAAGAAAGCGAAAGTCGATTCTTTTCGTCATGATTTTATCCCACTTTCCACTGTAATACGTACGTCATTTCAGCAAAAATATTACATTTCCGTGAATGTATTATATCAAGCACAGTATGAACAGAATATCATTGTAATATAACAGTACAGTATTTTAACCGAAAACTGTTAATAAAACGAGTAACATCTCTTGAGCATCGGAAGGTTAGGTAAAGTCTTTTGTTTTTGTCATGTATTTTATCCTACTTTACATTGAATTACATCACGTTTCAGCAAAACTTCTATTTATTTCCGAGAATATATTCATTCAGGCAGTTAAGATAAAATATACGTGTGATGTAACAGTTTTTTAACTGAAAACAATAAAAAAAAACACGTGTACCGTCTAGCTGATACTCAACAGCTGGTGGTGCGTCGTGCATCGTTGTAAACAATACGAGGTTGAGGTGGATTACTGGGTATTATATTAAGTGTGAAATATTGAAAAGGCTTTTATTACCGGTATTTTTTTGTAGACCAATGAGTACAGGTAGTCGTCGACTTACGACCTAGATTGGTTACGGCCGACCGGTCGTAAGTTGATCTGGTCGTAAGTCGGCCTATGTTATAATTACCTTACGTATATTATACTGTAATGTGTAATGATAATATAATCATCTTTAAGTCATATTTTATCAACATTTTCTTTGTTCATTATTGTTACGGTCGTCAGGTTTAAGTAAATCACTGCATACTACAGTACAATTGGTTTATTATTTACACTGGGGCTGGGGCCAAAACTGTCGTACCGCCGGTCGTAAAGTCGAACAGACGTAAGTCGCATAGGTCGTAAGTCGACGACTACCTGTACTGTGATACCGTATATGATATGATAAGTTAGCCTGTGCTAAGAACTTCAACACAGACTACTGAAAGCATGTTGTAAGGTAATTTAGCCTATTGTAAGTTGGCGAGCTTCATCTGCTGAAGGCACCGCAGAACTTTTCATTAGTAATTGGTACATATTTTACGTTTCCATTGTTTACTGGCATCATGCACGGATTCAACCTAACAAAACTATTACCCATGTAGAGGTCGACCCCCAATTTTTGGCCTGAAAATTTGGTCTTAAAGACTCGAACTACACACAAGTATATTCTGTACATGCTATGTCCATACAGGTGCTCCTCTACTTACAAACGAGTTACGTTCTTAAGGCTTGTTTGTAAGTCCAACTTTACTCTTGTAGATACCAAACATATTGTAAAAAATAAAAGATTATTGATATTTAGTGCAGCTAAACCCTTTAATACAGCCTTAAAACCTGGCTCACTCTTCTCCTCTTAGGTAATGTTTGTTCTATCTGGAATTTTCTTCAAAATAATCCAGTCTCATCCACATTAAACACCTGTTCTGGCAGGTATATCCCTTCAGTGATGATGTTTATATCTCTGAAAGTTTGTAAGTTGAGGAGCACCTGTACTGTACAGTGGGGTATGCTATAACGAACGGATCCTACTACGAATATTCCTATAACGAACGGTTTTACCTATAAAATTGAGAATGCTATAACGAACACAACTCCTACAACGAACGCGGATGAATACCGGACTATTTCGCCTGGCGCATGAATATTGTTGTACCGCGACCCACAACAAGAGCGTCAGGCGCCATCTTTGTCTCATTGTGTAGCCAGTGCACCACTGTTATTGTTTAAATTTCGTCTTTTGATGTGGAAATTCGCGTTATTTTTATAACTATTTTGTTATACAAGTATACAATTGTAACAATGAATCGTCCAAAGCGAGTGAGAAAGCTAATAACCCTTGAAACTAAGAAAGAAATTATAAAGAAACGTGAGAATGGAAGAAGCATTGCGAAACTTAGTGATGAATATGGGATGGCTAAATTGACTATATGTACGATTTTGAAGAATAAAGAGGATTTAAAAACTGTGCAAGTGGCTAAGGGAATCTTTAGACTTAGCAAAGCAAGGTGTAATGTGATTGAAGAGATGGAAAATTTACTCTTAGTGTGGATAAAGGAGAAAGAAATGGCAGGTGGTAACATTAGTGAAGCTATAATTTGTGAGAAGGCTAAACAATTGTTTGAGGACCTTAAAGCCAAGACTCCCAGTGGAAGTGATAGTGATGTGCCAGTGTTTAGGGGTACCTGCATGCTGAATAACACTAAGGTAAGATAAAGTACCGTATTTTTTACATTTTCCACAGAATTTTTTCAGTGTTAAGCGGTTGTATTTGGGGGCCTGGAACGGATTAATCCTATAACGAACGAGGTTCTGGAACCAATTACGTTCGTTATAGCATACCCCACTGTACTTACAGAACAATGTTTAAAATCCCACTGTCATAGCCTAGGATTCTTATATACATCTAAAATCACTTAATTTAAGACAAAAGAAGAAGTAGAATGACAAAATACAGTAAATGAAAGTAAAAAATAGTTCATTTCATAAATAAAATACTATATATCAAGTTTAAACCCATTTGTAAGTTAGGGACCCCCTGTATATACATATAAACAAACACCAGAGAAGACTTTCATTTCACACTGAAACAACTAATTAAAGATGTAGAAATTCCATACCTACATTGGAACCACTTTGATTATGTAAAAAAAATTTGGAACTGTTTTGAAAAAAAAAAAAAAAAAAAAAAAAAGTTCACTCCTACCTGGGCCACCCAGTGAAGCAGTATTGACCCTAAATGAAATAAAACAGAACATCCTTACCAGATGAAAATCAGGGTAAGTACAGACTCCCCTCACCATGGGGGGCAAAGTTTAGGGTGCTACTATATGTGCAGTCTACAAAGATATCTTTAGTCTAACCCAGTGGTTCCCAACCATTTTAGTACCATGCCCCACTTTTTTATCACAAATTTCTTCATGTCCCCCACCCGTTAATTGTTTAGTATGATATAACTATCAGTTTTGAAGAAGTATAACATAAAAAATTGTATTTTTCAAATAAAACTAAAGGGTTTAACTTCAAATTTAATCAAATAAGATCCATTTTATAATGTGTATAACATATCTACCATCAGATTAAATAAATTCAATTACAATCAATTAATGAGACCCTTGAGCCTGATGTCTACTGCAAAGAGATTTTATCCGAGGCAGAAATTTTGTTAATTTCAATCTCAAGTTGCCTCGTTTAGTGATATCCAGTCGGTTTCTTTTCTTCAGTAATAAGTCATTCACAGCACTAAATCCACATTCCACTAAGTATGACGATGGGAATGGTAACAGTAGTTTTCTTGCCAAACTACTTGTATTTGGATATTTAGCTTGTGTTTCTTCACAGAGCCACATCATTGTTCCTTTTATTTTGAACAGGGCTTTAATCGAGTCATCATTTTGTAATTCTGAAAGTTCTCCTTGATACTCCATGGTTACATCTGACAGATCCACTAGCAATGGCTGAGTCATCCAAGATGGATAATTAATTTCTTTCAAATCAGAAGTTGAAATTGCTTACCATTATTTTTAAGTGCTCCACAATAACAAGACAAGTAGCATCTGTTACCTCACATTTATTCAGCCATTAAAATTTTTCAAATTTTTTGACAGAAATATTTTCTTGGGATAATTCCAGAAATGATATACAGTAAAGCCAAATATCTTGGCCTTTGAATTAACAAGAGTCATATTTGTTCCTTGGAGCTCCTTATTTAAGACATTGAGTTTTTCAAATATATCTGCTAAATAACTGACAAGTGCTTTACCATCAACTGTCAGTAACAGAGTCATATAAGGTTTGTCATCCAAGAACTCATTAAGAATATCAAATAATTCCATGAATCTTTTCAGGCAATTCCCATTTGATAACCACCTTACATCAGTATGAAGTAATAATCTTACATAGTCTGCATTTTGATCCTTGCAAAATTGTTTGAAAAGACGCTCACATTTGGCATTAGCTTTTATAGTGTTGATGCATTTTATAACTGCATTCAATGTCTCGTTTAGAACAGGGGAAACTTTTTTGGAAACTAAATTCTGTCTATGAATAACACAATGCACTAACAACATTTGGGGATTGTCGTCTTTCAATAATTTTAAAACTCCATTTTTCTTGCCCATCATCACTGGAGCACCGTCTGCAGCACAAGATATAATGTTCTCCATTGGTATCTGCTTATCATCTAAATATGTTTTTAATTTCTTATATATATATCAATTGCAATAGTGGTGGTTTCTAATGCTTCGCAAAATAGCATATCCTCAATAAATTCTCCATTATCAACATATCTTACATAGGTCATTAACAGAGCTTCACTATCTCTTACAGTTGATTCGTCCAACTGTATTGAAAAATTTGTATATTTTAATTTTTCAACAAGTTGTACTTCTACATCACAACTCATTTCATCAATCCTGCTACTAACAGTATTATTACTGAGCGGCATGCTTTTGAGATCTTGGTCATCTTTTTCAAGAACTACTTTCAGAAAAGTTGATATTGCGGGCTTAATTAAATTCTCCCCTATTGTATGATTTTTGCCACATTTTGCTATGAGAAGAGAAATTTCATAACTAGCCTCAAGACCACGATCCTTGCTTGCACTTCTTGCAGAGAACAATGAATTTAGTGTTGATCTTTTTTCAAACTTCTCCTTTAGGGATTTAAAATACAGTGACCCCTCGGTTAACGAACTCAATCCGTTCCAGAAGGTCGTTCGTTAACCGAAACCATTGTTTCAATGGGTTTTTGGGTAATTGGTTCCACCTCACCGAAAATTTCCTAAATTCAACAAAAATGGTAGAAAAGTTCACTTACTTTGAGGTGTATTTGTAGAAGGCTCCTGGATGATGATGATGATGATGGGATTTAGAATGGGGGTGGAGGAGAAGGAAGAAGAGAAGGCATTGGGGTGGAAGAGAAGTCACCCCATGGCGCCATTTCACCCATAAAATTTTAGCTCTCTTGGTGTAATTCAAGATTATTTTCTTTAAATCAACACTGCACTGCATTATATATTGTCAATATGTAAAATATATTTCAAAATGACCAATAATTTGCTTGGAAACACAGAAAAAAAGCATTTAGTTGAAGAGAGTCTCAAGCAAGATGTTACCTCCAGTGAAAACAGAGAGACTAACGCCTGTTTGCTGTGTTAAGAGGCTGGATGCCGCGCATTAAACTAGTCACTTTACCTTCAATTATGTTCAATAATTGTTAAAATGACTAAAAAATTTAATATTAAACTTTTAAAATTATTGAATAGTATAAACTTCTTGATATTTACTAAAATAGTAAGGAATTTAAGCCCTAGAACCGATTAATGTATTGGCGGACTGATACTAAAGCTGGTTGCCTGGTCAGTGCAAGCGAAAACATGTTGAGGTCGGTTCGTAAGAAATTCGTTAACCGAATTTTTGTTCGTTAACCGAATTGAAGATCCTTATGGAAGGCAGTTCGTTAACCGAAATTTCGTTAACCGAGGGGTCACTGTACTCCAGTTTTGAATTAACATGAATACTGTGTTTTGCCTTCAAATGATTTTCGAGATTTTCAAATTACTATATTTTTCATATTGCCCCCCTATTATTATTGAATTGCCCCCCAGTGGGGCATAGGCCCCACGTTGGGAATCACTGGTCTAACCTAACCTAAATATCTTGTAGACTGCACGCTATAGTAGCACCAACTTTTGTTCACAACTGTACATAGTCAATTATGAACATTTGTTGCATAACACTGCATGACCTGTACAGTGACCCCTCGTTTAACGAACTGCCTTCCATAAGGATCTTCAATTCGGTTAACGAAGTTCTTACGAACCGACCTCAACATGTTTTCGCTTGCACTGACCGGGCAACCAGCTTTAGTATCAGTCTGCCAATACATTAATCGGTTCTAGGGCTTAAATTCCTTACTATTTTAGTAAATATCAAGAAGTTTATACTATTCAACAATTTTAAAAGTTTAATATTCAATTTTTTAATCATTTTAACAATTATTGAACATAATTGAAGGTAAAGTGACTAGTTTAATGCACGGCATCCAGCCTATTAACACAGCAAACAGGAGTTAAGTCTCTCTCTGTTTTCACGGAGGTAACATCTTGCTCGAGACTCTCTTCAACTAAACGCTTTTTTCTGTTTCCAAGCAAATTATTGGTCATTTTGAAATATATTTTACATATTGACAATATATAATGCAGTGCCGTGTTGATGTAAAGAAAATAATCTTGAAATACACCAAGAGAACTAAAATTTTATGGATGAAATGGTGTCATGGGGTGACTTCTCTTCCACCCCAATGCCCTTTCTTCTTCCTTCTCCTCCATCCCCATTCTAATTCCCATCATCATCATCATCCAGGAGCCTTCTACATACACACCTCAAAGTAAGTGAACTTTTCTACCATTTTTGTTGAATTTAGGAAATTTTCGGTGAGCTGGAACCAATTACCCAAAAACCCATTGAAACAATGGTTTCGGTTAACGAACGACTTTCTGGAACGGATTGAGTTCGTTAATGGAGGGGTCACTGTACTGCAATTGCAAACTCAGTTACAGAGACCTGTTTTCCAGATGGGGCAATCTATTTTCTACAGTATAAATTAACTACAATTTCAATAATTAATACAGGGGGTCTCAAGTGGTTTCGCACTTAAGTGGTCAAATAATTGTGGACCTACACATAAAAAGTCTCCGCAGTTACGAGGATTTTAAGGCACAAATCAGTCAACATTTGGGAGCACAAGCATTTGAGCGATTGAAATTTCTGCCTGTCTCTTAAAGTTCATCCTTCTCACTGCTATATGCATGCTCAGTACCTGTCGCCTGTGTCCACAGGCATTATTTTGATGTGCTCCAAGATCTATAATTATCAACCCCTGTGACTTTGGTGACACAGCCATTAGTTCCAAACTGAAAGTGGCTAAAAGGAAGCATAGTAACTATGGGATGGACATGAAATTAGAAGTTATATGTCGTAAGAAAAGTGGTGAGCATGTCTTAATGAATCACTTTCACTGAAATGAGTGTGAGTGAGTGGTTAGGTAGCTTATATCGCATCAACACACCGACTTTAATAAATAACTTGTAAAGTTAATTAATTTCATAACATATGTGTAATAAAATGTTTCTAAGGTATAAATGTTAAAATATACAAAATTAAAAACTTTATGATGTGTCACTTACAATGTAATAGTCCCAATTAGACCCCATTCCTATTAATTTTTATGGGAATTAATTCCCCTTTATAAGTAGTTTCACCATTGAATTGAAACAGTTTATTCAGCCAGAAAAACACAGATACAGAGTGGATAATAATAACAATATTAACATGGCTGAGCCAGTTGAGAATCTGAGCTCTCTTTGAGGCACCTGATATATACTATACATTTATCTCAAGGAAGTATGTAACATTTAGCATCATCTGGAATAGTACAATAGCATGGTGGTAATAAGAACATCTCGTAATGTTACCAATATATATATATATATACACAGTTGGTCCTCCTATTACGCGGTCCCACAATCCGCGTTTCACCGTTAACGCGGTGCCTTGCCAGAACCTAACATTTTCACATTCCGCGGTCGTGAACCCCATTACGCGGAGAGCGGCTGGCAAGCCGCGCCATTTTTGGATCCAAACCTCCCGCCATCCGCCATGTTGTGTAAGAGGCGCGAAAATGGTGCGCACAAGGTCGCCCAGTCATCAAAACATTACCGAGTTCTTCACCCGCCACCCACTACAGCCGGCCCAAGTCAGTGATAGTGATAATTATAGTGAGGATATGGACTTATATGAACTTTGGGGGGTTTGACAAAGAGGCCCTGCAAGCCTTTGTGGTGGATAGTGATACAATTGATACAGGTGAGGGCCAATAATCTGCCCTCTGCCTCGGAACCAACCGCCCATCCCCGTGTGCCCAGCCATCTTTTCTACTAATGTAAGTGTTAAAAAACCTAATATTATTGATATTTCTCTTAATTATTAATTGTGTGTGCATGCCATCATAAAGTTAAGATAATATTTTTACTACAACATAGTTGTGTGTCGTCAAAAAGTAGAGTTTAGGGATCGGCCCGGACTCCATTTCAATTAATCCCATATGTTATGTTATTCACTTTACGCGTTTCTCACTTTCCGCGGTACCCTCCGGGTTACATTAACCGCGTAATACGAGGAGCGCTTGGGAACTTCGTGTTTTCTTCTTTCCTGGTGGTTATCAGCATATACCTAGATCACGCGCACCTACAGTGATTTACTTGCATGCATGCATGCATATATATATATATATATATATATATATATATATATATATATATATATATATATATATAAATAAATAAATTACAGTGGAAATGAAAAGCATAAGTATAATGTGGGAGCAGTACAACCTGGGTTGTACAGTAATAAAGTTGAACAAGAGGACAGAGCGGTCAGGATAATGTCTAGTTGGCAATTTTTTATTGCAATGGTAATTACTTATCTATTTACATGATAATTTACGATTAAACGATTTTGATGGTACAATAAAAGCAGGTACTGTAAATATAGTAGGTGTTACAAGAAATATTGATAACACCGGTCAACAAAGTTTTTGTTGCATCGCTATAAACACTTGATTCTACCTAATTTGGGTGTGCTGATCTCATATCTGAAGTTAGTTTCTTTCTGTAAGCTCTAGTTTTTTTGCAATCAAGGTATTTTGAAATTTCAAAATTTCGTCTTCGTCTTATTGACCTCGTCTTCTATCTTGAAAAATATGTCATTAAACTGTCATTAAATTAGCTGGGTAATAAACAATAAAATATTACATATTCTAAATTTATTCAACAACACAATTTGAAACATGTTCCATCTAAAACAAAGGTTGAAATTTGTATAAAACTCATTGTTAGGTAAGAAATTTGTTACTATGAGGAGACAAAGCCCAATCACATTTTAGCCAGGTAGGAATTTGCGCTTGAAGCTCTTGCGTTTGTGAAATGTCTCAGGGCACTCTCGTTTAATGCTCCAGCAGTAGTCTGCCATCATATGTTTGTCCCATCTCCCTTGGTAGCGGTCTTCCATGGTCTTGAGATCCTGATGAAACCGCTCGCCTTGCTCGTCACTTACTGCCCCTAGGTTCTCAGGGAATCTATCAAGATGACTATATAGGAAATGGAGTTTGACACTCATATTGCATCCAAGGTCATGAAAGGCTGACAACATGGTTGCTACAAGGGTTTCATAGTTGTCAGCCTTTTTATTACCAAGAAAGTTTTCCATTACCGCCACAAATGAAAGCCATGCACCCCTTTCCTTGTCGTCCATCTTTCTGACAAAGTCTTGATCACGTACAAGTGCACGAATTTGTGGTCCATCAAACACACCTGCCTTTATCTTCTCAAATGACAAAGCAGGGTGAGCAGAGACTATGTGTTGGAAGCATTCACCATCAGTATTTAATGCTCTGACAAACTGTTTCATCAGGCCCAGCTTGATATGGAGAGGAGGAAATATAATCTTTTCTCGACTGACGATTGGATCATTGACAATGTTTGGCATACCAGCTTCCAGAGTCTCACGTAAGGGCCACTCCTTCAGGTTCCAATGCCTGTCTCTAGCTCGGCTGTCCCACATGCAAAGAAAGCAGGGATACTTTGTAAATCCTCTTTGTTGGCCAAGAAGGAAGTTCACCATTTTGAGGTCAACACAAATTGTCCAGTTGTGCTCATGGTATTTTAGCAGGTGAATCACAGTTTTAATGTCATTATACTCCTCTCGTAAGCACACAGAATGACCCACTGGAACAGCTGCATAGACATTACCATTATGTAGTAGCAAACACTTCAGGCTACGCTTACAACTATCTAGAAATAATCGCCAGTCATTTGGACTATACAATGGAATCCCTAATTCCTGGAGAAGACCCGGGATATTATGACAGTAAACAAACTTATTCTCCTCTGTAAAGAATGGCACAAAATCCTGTTCCCGCTTTCTGAAGTCTGAAACTTTTGTGGTCTGGTTCAGTAGAGCCTTTTCTTGCAACCTAGAAGCTAGAACTTCTGCTGCATTTTTGGAGAGACCCAAATCACGCACAAGGTCATTCAGCTCTGGCTGACTAAACTTCTGAGGGGTTGATGACTCTGGTGTACCATCAGAAGAATCGTCGGAATCTGCAAGTATTTCTTGAGTTTCATGTTCACTCTCTTGGTCTTTGTCGCTTCCCTCCTCTTCAGCTGGAGACAACCCATTAAAAACTGGAACTGGTAGCTCATCAGAGTGCAAAGTAGGTCGAATTGCTGAAGGGATACTAGGATACGATATTTTATGTCTGTTTTTCTTGCCAACACCCTTCGTATTGATCAGACAAAAATAGCAGTCAGTTGTGTGGTCCTTCGGTTGTCGCCAGGTCATGGGAATTCCGAACGGTAAGCCCTTACGTTTTCCTTTTGTCCAGTCACGCAGCATTTCTTCGCAGCTATGACACACAGCATGTGGAGCCCATTTTTTGTCTTCGCCAAGAGTAAGTCCGAAGTACGCTTTATAGCCGCGCCTCACAAACGATGTTATATTGCGCCTCTGACGAATAAGCGTGAAGTATCCACAAATATAACAGAAGGCATTAGGTTTGTTCACACATTGATTTCTCTTTGTAGCCATGACCAAATCTGAAAGAAAAAACAGACAAAATTATATCTCCCTATTGATACCATAATCGTGTAATTAATTAATTTGACCGCAAACGGCTAGAATGTAAAACCTCAAAATGCATGAAAACTGGAGCATGCAGAACAAAACTGGTTTCAAATATGAAATCAGCAGATCAAAAATGGTAAGAAACAGTAAAGAAATCTCATGCAACTGGGAATTATAAAAAATTTGTTGTCCTGTGTAATTAGACAATATATATTTTTTAAGAGATGATTTAAAGGAAGGGAGCGTAGTCTTTGCCCGGATGGGTGGGGGATGTAAGTTGTTCCACACCTTCACACCGTGATATTTTATGGATGTCTGGGACCGAGAGGAGTGCATGGGGGGGGGAGAAAAGGTGCTCTTAGTAGCTCTGGGTGCCTAAGTTGTATCTCTGATTATTCCGGAATTGGAAATAATCATTGTCAAGCAAGTGATTGATAGATTTGTAAACAAAGAGGGCACAGCAGTAGGTGTTAATATGTTCGAATTTTAACATTTTCAATATAGCAAATTTTTCGTTTGTGCAATGTTTTTTTTCAAGTAGGTCATTGTCTGTACAACTATCTTTTGTGCAGTAACCAGAGATTATGTTTTTGAAGAGCCAGAGGCCCCCCCATAGTGTGACATTGTATCGGGTGTTGGTAAACAAGATCATGATAGATGTCTTTCATTGCTGAGTGTGAGTGACTCGAGTGTGATACATGATACCGCACTGTTTATTGTCTTTACTGTAAATGGCTTGTATGTGGTTTCTCCAGTTAAGTTTCTCATCAACAATAACTCCAAGGAATTCAGTATTTTGTTCGCGTTTGAGGACTGTATTACCAGTGGCGAATTCGGATATGATATTCATTTATTAGTTAGTTACTTCATTTGGTAGATAATTAGGCCAATGCATATACATTTAGTTATATTATTGTATGATAATGATACTCTGGATAGATTTGTTTTAAAAGTCACAACCACACGGAAACAAGAACAGTATGAGTAACATAACGACTTGTTATGTGTCACCCAATATTCACGCTCTTCCTATTTTGAGATTGTTATGTGTCACCCAATATTCACGCTCTTCCTATTTTGAGAGAGCAGACGTATTTACTCTTAATTTGTTAAAGTTAAGCCCCCCCCCCCCCAAAAAAAAAATCCATTGTGGATCTACATGATTGATATATATATATATATATATATATATATATATATATATATATATATATATATATATATATATATATACATACAGTGACCCTTCCGTTAACGAACTCAATCCGTTCCAGAAGGTCGTTCGTTAACCAAAACCATTGTTTCAATGGGTTTTTGGGTAATTGGTTCCAGCTCACCAAAAATTTCCTAAATTCAACAAAAATGGTAGAAAAGTTCACTTACTTTGAGGTGTGTATGTAGAAGGCTCCTGGATGATGATGGGATTTAGAATGGGGGTGGAGGAGAAGGAAGAAGAGAAGGCATTGGGGTGGAAGAGAAGTCACCCTAGGGCACCATTTCACCCATAAAATTTTAGCTCTCTGGTGTAATTCAAGATTATTTTCTTTAAATCAACACTTCACTGCATTATATATTGTCAATATGTAAAATATATTTCAAAATGACCAATAATTTACTTGGAAACACAGAAAAAAAGCGTTTAGTTGAAGAGAGTCTCAAGCAAGATGTTACCTCCAGTGAAAACAGAGACACTAACTCCTGTTTGCTGTGTTAAGAGGCTGGATGCTGCACATTAAACTAGTCACTTTACCTTCAATTATGTTCAATAATTGTTAAAATGACTAAAAAATTGAATATTAAACTTTTAAAATTATTGAATAGTATAAACTTCTTGATATTTACTAAAATAGTAAGGAATGTAAGCCCTAGAACTGATTAATGTATTGGCGGACTGATACTAAAGCTGGTTGCCCGGTCAGTGCAAGCGAAAACATGTTGAGGTCGGTTCGTAAGAACTTCGTTAACCGAATTGAAGATCCTTATGGAAGGCAGTTCGTTAATCGAAATTAGGTTAACCGAGGGGTCACTGTATTCTTGTAAATTGGGTACGAGTTGTCCAGCACCCACGAGTTTGGACCTCAATAGTCTGGGCTGAATTAACTAAAGACTACTGTATTTTAAAGGGTTATAGTCGAACTCAGCCCATCAAATACTAAAAAGTAAAAGTTTACACTCTGAGGTTGACATTCCACAATATACCCACAGAAGGCAACCTCACTTTACCTGGAGACCTGACAACGATAACCTCACAAAATATGACGGTTGAGGATGACGAGTTTCACAACAATTTAAATAATGAGTTACTTAATGAACAAAGGCAAAACATATCAGACAGAAAACTCGGATCAAATAACAATGACCCCAAATGGATAAATAATTATTTAGAATATTATTGGCCAAAGGAACACAAAGGGTTGGAGAATAAATCGTGAAGTTTACCTCCGAGATTATTATAAGGTAATGGCCAGTAGGGTTAAGATAGAGATAAGAAAAGCAATGAGGAATAATGAACTGAAGGTAGCAAGGGAGGTTAAGTTAAACCCCAAAAGATTCTTTCAAATGTATCAAACTAAAAAACACAAGACAAGGTTGGACCAATACTGGCAAGCTAACTAATAATGGCCTATATGTATATTGGTAAGTTCGGCCCATGGAGGTGTGCCGAACTTGCCAAAGAAATGGGCAGAATTCACTAGGATAAACTCTCTAAGGGACGAATTCACAGTAAACCCCTTTGCCTCATCAACTATCAAACTAAAATGAGGATCTTTAATTTTATCTCTCAGATTCTTGGTGAAACTAGGTGCAAGTATACGTTTCTGTAAGTGAGAACATTTTGAGTGATGCATTTTTATTTTCTGTAGGGCATTTTACTTATATAACTGGTACCAGTTCACCTAGATCCCCATTTCCCAATCCTGGGGTCTCGACCGCCAAGCATTTTTCTTGGGTCGTGAAGCAGTTCTGCCACTTCATGGAAAATACCCACAAATCTGTAGGAAAAATAGGCCTATGTGGGAGGTGTTGAATGAAATTTGCTGGATTTTTATATAAATCTGTGGGATTTCGTGGGAGAAATTAGGTAAGGTGCATGTGAATTTTCTTTCTTAAAAGTGGCAACACCGTCGCCAAGCCCTACTTGTATCATACAGGTTCAGTTCTCGAATCCGAGCTGTTGCCAGCATATATTTATGTTACTACTAAAAACAAGTATTTGCTGGATTCTGAGGTACATAAAATACTTATCTAATATTGGTTGAAAGATTTGGAGATATTGTTAAATACTGCTGATAAGGTGGCGAATTTTTACTTGCGTATTATCTCATAAATATAATGCAGTAACCGCCAACCCTGAATCACATGTGTTTCCCCTCAGCCAGTCAACCACTCGAGCTATGGTCGAATGGGAAAGTAACTTGTTCATCTTCTGATGGTAAGTTAATGAATTTTTACCTGTATATTGAACTAGGAATGTGCTGTATAGGTACACTCAGTGTTTCCTTCTTTAAATGAATATGAAAAAGAAGTGTAGCGTCACCAGAAAGTGAGGGAGGTGAATGGAAGAGGGTGGGGGTGAAGGGAAGGGGGGTGGGGTGAATGGAAGGAGGGGGGGGTGAATGGAAGGAGGGTGGGGTGAAGGGAAGGGGGTGGGGGATGAAGGGAATGTGGCGACAGGAATGGGATGGGGTGGTAGGAAGGTGGCGGTGAAGGGAAGAGAATGGAAAGGGGTTGACGACGAAGTATTGTACCATAGTATGTCAGTGATACTTGTTGCACAAGTTAATGCTAATTTTACCTTCCATACATGTGCATTGCATTTTTTAAAATTTGTACCAAAGGGCATCTCTTGCCCGATGCATCAGTAAGCAAGTACTGTGTATATTTAATTTCAGATTCTTCAGTGATGTCCAGAAAGCGGGTGTACAGAGAAGAATTCCTTGACATTGGGTTTACGCTTGTCATCAATCATGGGGTCGAAAAACCCCAATGCGTTAAATGTGGCGAAGTGCTCAGCCACGGGTTGCTCAAAGAAAACAAGCTTAGGCGCCATCTCCAGGGAAAACATCCGACACTGGCAGAAAAAGGCCGCCAGTATTTTAAGAGGAAAGAAGTGAAGCGTCAGCAGTTAGACACCATCCTATGAACACAGCAGTGTTTTCTGTTCGGCAAGCAACAATTGCATCCTATATCTGGTTGCAAAAAGAATTGCCAAGTGTAAACAGCCACACACAAGTGGGGAAAATTTGGTGAAGCCAGCAGTCCTTGATATGGTTCGCACTGTTATCAGAGATGATGCAGTGAAAAAGATTGAAACTATTTCACTGTCAAACAACACAGTTAGCAGACGGATTCAAGAAATGTCAGCAGACATAAAAAAACAAGTAGTGGCTGCCATCAAGGAGAGCGGAAAATTCAGCTTGCAGTTGGATGAGTCAACTGACGTCAGTGACGATGCACAGCTCTAGGTATATGTGCAGTACCAAGGGAAGAGAACTTCCTGTTCTGTAAACGACAAGTGAGAATCTGTTCAAGTTGGTTGACAGCTTCGTCAAGGAAGAAAACCTAAGCTAGGATCAGTGTTTCATTGTGTGCTCAGACGGAGCACAGGCAATGCTAGGGGCATGTCAGGGTTTCACTGCTAGGGTAAAACAAGTCAACCCCGCAGTGATAGTGGTTAATTGTCTGCTCTACCGGGAAAACCTTGCCTCCTGGAAACTGTCACATGAGCTTAACTCTGTGATGGAAGATGTGTTTCAAATAGCAAACTTTATTAAATCATCAGCACTGAATTCAAGGTTGTTCAACCAGATGTGCTCTGATATGGGGTCGGAGTATGAACACCTGCTCTACCACTCTGCCGTCAGGTGGCTGTCTCGAGGGAAAGTGATCCAGTGTTTGAAATGCATACACAGGTTGAAATCTTCTTGAACGAGAAGAAACACACACTGGCATCAAGGCTTTTGGAACCAAGGTGGTTGCTTCAGCTGGCATATATATTCTCTTGAGTTGAATTTGCTGAACATGTCCATGCAAGGAAAGAATGAAACTTATCTCACTTTGTCAGAAAAACTCAAGACAAAGTTGAGATTGTGAAAGGGAAAGATTGAACGGGGGGAAAGCTGCGTCCTTTCCACCCTTGAACCTTTTTCTCGAAGATAAAGATGTCTAACTTCTGGACGTATAAAATATCATTGTTGAGCATCTTGAGAAGTTGAGTGATGAGTTCGACAGGTATATTCCGGATGAAGAATTGCACGAGAAATACAAATGGGAGCGCAGACCCTTCCATGTCCAAATCAAAGACCTCTCGGAAGAAGAGTCTTCCATTGGAAGTCTCCAAGAGGAGCTCATCGAAGTACAACATGATGAAACTCTCCGCTTCAACTTTCAGCGACAGTCACACGGCGTTTTCCGGACTGCTGTTAAGGAGAAACCAGTCCTTGGAAGCGAAGCTGTGAGAGTGCTACTGCCATTCGCTACTACTTATTTGTGCGAATCTGGGTTTTCCGCTTTGGCTCTTATCAAAACAAAACACAAGAATCGGTTGCAACCTGAACACGATTTGAGAGTAGCACTTTCCACGACTGGAGAAACTTACCAGCCAGATCCAGGCTCCCATTAGATGAGATTACCCAACTCTGATTTTGAAGTTGATCAGACATTTTAATTTTTATTTAGTCTTTGTGGGTTGTGACAATAGTATTTCATCTCAACATTGAAGTACACATTTCATTAAGATCAAGCCTTCTTTAAAGTTCGTGTAAATGCATATTACACTAATGAAAAATAAATATCTTGTTTACTAGAATAAAATTGAACCATGTTATTTTTGCTGTTTTAGCATCCTTACGGTACCCGTTTTACACTGTCAATTTGTAAAATAATAGATATATATTAACCTTAACCAGTGGGTTCGCGGTCATGGCTAGAGGTGCATGATTGGGGTCGCTAGAAAAAAAGGTTGGGAACCACCGAGTCCTAGATGATCAACTGACAAATTAGACCACAAGTTATTTAGACTGCCAATTTCAATTGCTATTTTTGTGGGATTATTTACAATGTCAAAGACAAATTTAAAATAAATATACCTGTAGGCCAAGGTCAAGCTGTCTCCTATTTTGTGACAAAAGAACAAATATTTTAAGAGCTAATGAATTTAAAGAACCATAACGAATTAAACAGTACAGTTCAGTTTTGAAGTTATGGTCTAAAATGAAATTCAAGAAGTAACTCCATTTCAATATCTCACCTCAAACTGTGAACAGGATCTATAACAGCTTTGATTAATAGTTAACACTGTTAATGCAGCAATTATAATAACCGGGACTATCACTCACTGTAGACCCATCAAATCATTAAAAATATTGAATAATTCCTGGCTTTATATAGATAATGCCTAATTATAACTAGAAACTTTAAGTAATCAATTTCACAAGTCTGAAACTTGTTTATAAGTTTATAAGATGTTGCTATATATATATATAGTTATCAGCATATACTTGGATCAAGCGTACCTACAGTGATTTACTTGCATTTATTTATATATATATATATATATATATATATATATATATATATATATATATATATAATAGGAAGTTTGCAACACATGACATGCTGTTATCAGTGGCGAAACATACTAGTAGGTAGTTTCCTCACACCTTTCTTTGGTACTTCCTTGGGCTTTGGAGCAGCTTTCCTGGCGCGCTTTTTAGGCGGCTCAGCAGCTTCTTCCTTGGCATCCTCCTCACCCTCGCTCCCCTCTCCTTCCTCGTCCTTTGCCTCATCCTCTTCCTGGGCCTCCTCTACCTTGGCGTCGTCGTCTGACATATTTTATTCTAACCGATTAAAGAGTAATCAATGGGTACAATAAATCCAAGGACAACAAAATATCGCGCGCAAGCACCAGAAAGATTGAGGTGGGAGTGCGCGTCAACATCAGCTGAGCACCGCCTACATCTGGCGTGCGGACGGAAAAGTAGCGTGTCAATAACTGGGCGCATCCCACGCCAACTGGACCAGCGTCATGGCCGGCCTGTGCTTCTGTTTATTATTCCCTAAATTATTGCGCACTTAGGACGTGCTAGATAACTCCAAGACTCTACAGCACCCTTGCCCTGTGCATGAGCTTTCTTTCTGTGTCGGAAACGTGTAAAATCATCTTACAGTTTTCACAATAGATATAAAGAACTGAGCACCCAGGCACCAAATATCTCCCAAGCGATATATATTTTGTTAACTATTGACATCATTTCTTGTGTTTTAGCAATTCAATTAACGTAGGTTCTCAGTATGCGCTTTTTCTAACATAATGCAGTGAAACATTTAAATATTGTGCCATAATTTTTATGAAAATATTATATATTGACAACCCCTGAAACACACGATTTTTCCCCCACTTGATGGAGGTGGAAACATGCATGCTTGCATTGTGGATGCATTTCCAGTAATTTTACTAAAGTCATCCAGATTGTCTCTCTTGAGTTATGCTAATCCAGGTATTAAATATAAACTAACCGTAAGTAATTGTTAAAGAAACCGAGTTTTAAGCACCACCCCTCGAGTACTTTGACTATAGTACATTGCTCGCAATACTTCTCAAATGTGTAAATATTTAAAATAATATACAATATAGTTATTTTTAAATTTTGTTGTAGTGCACAGTGTCCACTAATTCCCTGAAATATTAGTTTGTTTTGTTGATATATATTGTGGATTATATTCCACAAATAATAGTCTGGCCATGTGTCTCATTAATTTATGCGAAAACATTTCAATACTATACTGAAGTAGGTGATATAAAGGATAGTCTTATTTACGTTTCCAAATAATTTTTTGTTACTACATCTTAATGTAATAATTATTCAGGTTACGATTGCCTTGGTATTATAAATTATATTGGTATGTATACACTGTCCTGGTGATATGATGAACCTATTTACGGTTACTTAAAGTACATTGTATATTAATGATGAAGCTCTGTTGTCACGGGTTACATCTGCCATAGTACGTACTAGACACTGGAAAAGTGGAACCAAACAAATTAAGCACTATTTTACCTAATTTTTCTTTGGGTGTAACTTACACCGTGTAAGGGTGTTGAAGTTACACATCTGCTAATTTATTAAGGTGGTTAATTGAAATTATATGTAATGTAATATCAATTTACACAATTGCCAGTAGCAAGTAAAGCAAAATTACAAGAAAATGTGTAAACAATATAGTACCTACGTTGAAGGTCAACAGCCAAGGGTCACCAGCAGGTTACACTGTTGGTGCAACTGAAGGTCAGGTTAATACCTGATTATAATTATGATTTTAAACACTTTACTTGGAATTTCTCATGAGACCATATTTTATGCTGTCATTTATTTTAGGTTGGTATCTGACCTAATTTAATATGTTACTAGTTAAGAACATTAATATAAACCTTTGTTTATGTTATGTAGGCTACTGACCTTGTGTTTGTTTTATTATTATCATTGTTATTATTTAAAATTGCGGAACCCCTGAAGGAAGCTCGCACTGACACGACAATGACTGACAGGATGACGACGATGACAATATGACGACTATGACTATTACGACAATGACAGTATGGTGACAATATATCGACGATAGTATGACGACAATGACAGTATGGTGGTGACTTATGACGACTAACGCAGTTAACCATTGCATGGCCGCCTTCTTATAACACTTCTAAATTAAGGTCCCCAATGAGTTGTATGCAAAAGCTTATGAAGAATAATTAACTCACAGTATGATTAGTATGAGAGTAGACGTTTAGATAGGTAATAAAACGACTGAGGTCCAGTAATGTGTGATAAATCTGTCAAGGCAGGTCACGGGGCACACGGCTTGATGCCAGCGCTCGTAGGCCAAAACAATATCTGGAAACAAAGAATCCATGTATTTAAATTTGTATTTGTATATATTGAAGTTTTGTGTAATTTAAGATATTTCCATAATTCTATTTTTTCTAATTCATTAACATTATGTGAAGTAATTCACTGCTAATCGATACAGCCTTGATTTAAATTTGTAGTGGATTCCTCCACTACAAGCACCGAACCTTCTCGAATTCCCCAGCCTACGCCTCCAGCGCCGCCCACGGAGCAGGGGTCAACTATCTACCCACGCCTACCCCCGCCTTTTAAGGCCTGACACGCCACAGCTGTGACCAGCCCCTCTTTCTACTCAGTGCCACCAGCAAGCAACACCTCCTCCGCGCCAGCCTGGCGGCTGCCGTTCCCGCCAGCGACCTTGGCGTCCCCCAAGCCGCCTGTCCCTCCTCTGGGCACCCTCACCACCCAGTTCTCTCTACTCAACGCTTAGTACCATGCTACCTACCCAGCAACAAGCTGCATTGTACATCCAATACAATATGTATACAGTGAGCACATTGTGAGTTTCCTTTCTCCATCCCATCCTGAGTGTGAACAAATATCTCATACCCCTACAAATGGTGACCCCGGAGTGATGCACTCACACAGGATGGAGGAGAAACCAATCACTCTCCCAGTCTTCAAGCAACATGGAAGACTGGCTTATCTACACAGAGGCAGCTCTCATCGGCTCTACAGCTACTGTCTCTACACCGCAGGCTAGGCACCCTAGAGCAGCTCTGCTACTCTAAGCAGACAGGCGCTCCTCTTCCTGCCCCAAGCACCACGTCCTACCGACCCCAACACACCCGTCCTGCCTCAGACGCCGCCCCCGGCCCAGCAGTACCCCCTACCGCTCCTCCTGATGCAGCCCCTGCTCCCGACGCGGCCCATGCGCCTGAGTGCAGACCCACACACCCCTCTTTTCTCCCTCAGGTACCCCCTGCTACTGTCCTGCACCTTGCTGCTGTCGTGGACCCAGCTGCTGTCATGCACCCTGCTGCTGTCATGGACACTCTTCCTAACGCAGCCCCTGCTCCTGACCCAGACCCACACACCACAGCAAGCGCATCTGACGACTCTGTACCTGTCGCAAGGGAAGCACAACATTCATCGCCTCCACAACCCACCTTCTCTCTCTTTTCTCACACAGATCTCGTGGCTGTAGACAGAGTTGCCCCCACCCCCTAGCGGCCGGCTCATCCACACCCTCGCCGTTATGTTCCACATGTGGCATGCACTGACCGTTCTGCCTCACATGTGGCACTCAACTCTGCCAACCTCCAGCCTCCCGCCGCGCCCGGAGGAGAAGGGGAGTATTGTAGTGGACTCCTCCCCTACAAGCACCGAACCTTCTCGAATTCCCCAGCCTACTCCTCCAGCGCCACCCACGGAGTGGGGTTCAACTATCTACCCACGCCTGCCCCCGCCTTATAAGGCCTGACACCGCTGTGACCAGCCTCTTCTTTCTACCCAGTGCCACCAGCAAGCAACACCTCCTCCTCCGCGCCAGCCTGGGGGCTGCCACTCCTGCCAGCGATCTTGGCGTCCCTCAAGCGCCCTCACTTTGGGCACCCTCACCACCCAGCTCTCTCTACTTAACACTTATTACCATGCTACCTACTCATCAACAAGCTGCATTGTGCATCCAATACAATATGTATTCAGTGAGCACATTGTGAGTTTCCTTTCTCCATCCCATCCTGAGTGTGAACAAATATCTCATACCCCTACAAATTTCAAGTATTAGAGTGCCTTCGTTTTACTTATTTTTAATTTTATCCTCTTCACCACTGATCGGCTCGTTTGCCGCTTGGGCGATCGCTCACGTTTCTGCTACGCTGTTGGGAAGTACTGGGCATGCACCGGCTCCTGAATGTACCTGAACATTTTCGAAAAGCTTCTCTCGCATGAAGCACTGGTAACAGGGAGAGTTACAGCTATCAACAGTAATTTATACAAACAGTCAAATGGAGCCTTATAAGGGCATATAAATGACATAAATTGCATGAGTGATGAAGGTTGTTTATGTTCCTTCATGAGCAATTTCTTCACCAGAGGTATCTTGTAGTGGATTCCTCCCCTACAAGCGCCGTTTGTCGCTGAGTAGCCGAACCTTCTCGAATTCCCCAGTCTACACCTCCAGTGCTGCCTGTCGGAGCAGGGGTCAACTATCTACCCACGCCTACTCCCGCCTTATAAGACCTGACACCGCTGTGACCAGTGAGTTAGTAATCACACTCTCTGACCCTCTCTCACCGTGAATGGTTACGAGTTTGACAACGTGGCGCGGATGCGTCCGGATACGCCGACCTGGCCCAAGAAATTAAATCTCCTAGTTCTCAAGAAGTTCTTTGAAACTAATGGGATCATGGGGGTTACTAAGGTGGAATGACTGAAGCTCCATGGTGACATAAAGATCACCTTCGCCGAGAAGGGTATGCCCGCACAGCTCGTTGAGATCCCCGACATCAACGGCATCCCAATAAAAATGACATCCTACAAATGGGACAACCTGAAGCTGGGAGTAATTTCCCACGCCGAAATTGCCCACGTGGACCAAGCAGAGCTAAGCGAACTCCTCAAGGGACAACTCCAAGTTGTCAAGAAGCTGTCCGACACCACAGCCCTCATCGGACACCATGCAACCCTACCTAAGGAGGCTCAACTGGCGTGGGTAACTGTGCCAGTCAAGCCCTACTGCAGACCGAAACGCTGCTACAAATGTCAGCACTACAGTCACACTGTCAACAAGTGTGAGGCGCAGGAGGACACTTGCTCCCTGTGCGGCAGCCCAGGACACCGCTACACAGTGTGCCCTAACACAGTGAAAAAATGCGCTGCCTGTGGCGGCCCACATTCCTCCGCCGATCGGACCTGCCCCAAATGGAATGAGGAATGCAAGATATCCAAGGCACGACCTGACAAGAAACTGAGCTACAAAGAGGCCCTCCTTGCTGTACGCGCCCAAGACAAGAAAAAACCAGAAGAAAAGAAAAATCAAGAAAAGAAAACCCAAGAAAAGAAACACGTCACAAAGAAGCAAGGACACCACGAGGCCCCAGGTACAGAAGCCCACAACTACGAAAACCTAAGACACGATGAAGACGAAGAATAAGACCCAAACACGGATGAATGGACACTTCAAGAGAGCAAGAGGAGGAGGAGAGTTAGAAGAAAATCAACTTCAAGCTAACAAGAATACCAAGACAGAAGACCAAGACATTCCCTCCAAACAAGAAAACAACACACACAATCAAGCTGACCAAGCACTGAGAAACCATTGCCCAACCCAACATGCACCTGACGCTTGACCTGTCGCTCACTTGACTCTGTCCTCCTATAAGAGCGTGGGTTGCTACTACTTACTGCTGGACCACTGAGGTCACCAATTGTAAGAACGCGCAACACAAGCTGCCACCCTGCGAGGGCTTGGCACTCTTACAACTTACGTTGATACTCTGACCTGGTAGCATGACATGAGAGGAAGGCCCATGGGTACATGTAAATATAGTATCGAGTATTAGGGAAAGAACAACGGTGAATACTATAGGTGAATCATAGACCCACATACAAATACACTGTTTATTGAGACACAAAAATGGTTACAGGTAAGATGCTGTATTCATCCAAAATAGGAACTCCTGGTACCCTGTCCTCAGGCTCAATTTACTTGCACCACTACTGGGTGTACTCACACCAAAACGCACATAACTCTCACAGCACCTTAGCACCAATAAACCTGTGGCACCTGCCAGTACAACACTCAATACCCCAGGGGCAATACCTGACCCAGCTCAGTTGCTACCTGACCCAGCTTGGAGAAGGTCATGGCCCCAAGTGCTCCCGTTAGTGACCAAGGAAAATGGCCGCCTTGGATCGTTGTGTCTTGGGGGAAGAGGAGCGTGGTGTGCGGAAAGATGACCTACTGGCCACTCTGTTAAGGCAGCTGGGGCAGTTGAGGAGTGAGCTTGACACTCTAAAGGGGGAAAATAAAGCCCTCAGGACTGAACTCCTTCAGGTAGGTGTCCTGCCTAGCAGGAAATCTGCGAAGGAGGAGCAAGAGTGGAGAGCGGTTGTCTCCAAGGGGACTAGGGTCAGACTCAGGAAAGCTGACCAGGGTGTGGAGTGTAGTAACCCCTACCAGGTGCTGGAGGAAGCTGGCGAGGAAGAGAAGAGGCAGGACGGTATGGAGCAAGGAGAGGAAAGGGCAGTTGTACAAACCCTGCCCACAGGTAAGGTCGTGGTAGTTGGGGACAACCAGGTGAGGTTTTTAGATAGGACTTTTTGTGTAAGAGATAGGAAACGTAGGACTAGGGTGTGTTTTCCTGGGGCTGGGATAGGGCATGTAGCTGAGAGAATAGATAGGGTTTTGTCAGGGGAGGGTACCAATCCAGTAGTGTGTCTTAGTGTGGGAGGTAACGACATAGGAAAGGTTAGGAGTGAGGAACTTTTCAAGAGGTATAGGGAGGCGCCGGGGAAGATTAGAGATAGGGGAGGGATCCCAATAGTATGTGGTGTCTTGCCTAGAAAAGGGGTTGGTCGTGAATGGCTGTCCAGGGCAATTGCTATAAATTGCTGACTGGAAAAACATTGTGCTAACAATGGTTGGGCATTCATTGATAACTGGCAACTACTACCTCTACTGTCGCGACGGAGTACACTTGTCTCGTGCGGGGTAAAGACGTTGTCTGCATCCCTGGAGCGTGAAATAATTACTCCAAAGGGGGGGGTTTCGCCAGTAGAGAGAGACCGGGGTAAGTTGGAGTCAAAAACAAGCTGGTCCTGGGAAGTAAAATTGGTTACTCAGGACAAGGGGTAAAACAGGACCAGGGAAGGGTAGGTTTAAATGTATACTATACAAGCAGTAGGAGCGTTGGAAAAAAATAGACTTGCTGAGAGCGGTTGTATGTACCGAGAATGTACACGTCATAGCAATCACCGAAACTTGGATGAATCTGGTGAGCAAAATTTTTTTATCAGAGTACCACATAGAAGGGTACAACCTTTTTCACAAGGACAGGGAAGGTAGGAAGGGGGGAGGGGTCGCACTCTTCGTCAAGGATACATTAAAATGTTGTATTAATAATTCAATAAAGGGTGAAATAGGAACCGAGTCTGTATGGGTAGAAATCACAGAAGGAAGAGAAAAACTAAATATGGGAGTGATTTACTGGCCCTCAAGCCTTGGGAAGGAAGCAGCTTAGCCCATATGGCAGGAAATGAGTAGGGCAGCAAAATATAACAACCTGTGCATTTTGGGGGATTTCAACTTCAGAAATATTGACTGGGACAACATTGTAGGTGACTATGAATCTGAAGACTTCCTAGACGCAGTACAGGACAATTTTTTGAAACAACTAATTACAGAACCTACTAGAGGTGACAATATATTAGACCTAGTATTAACAAATAAAGAAAATATTATCAGAGATATCACAGTAGGGGAAGAACTAGGTAACAGTGATCACAGAGAAATCAGGTTCACCCTAAATTGGGAAACGAAAAACAATGACAATATGGTCAGAGTCCCAAACTTTCAGTTGGCGGATTATATAATTATCAGGGGTTAAGAAGGTGCCTAGGCGAGGTCACCTGGGAACAGTCACGTCAGTCACCAGTGGGAAGGGGTGAGGTCATAGATGACACAACAATTGATCATGGCTATAATATATTCACTAGTATACTACATAAAGCACAAAAACAAAATATACCATACAGAAAAATTAGGTCAAATAAGAATGAGCCAACGTGGATGACCAGAAAACTTAAACATGACATAGGAATAAAGAAAGGAATATATGAGAAATTAAAGGGAGGGGAGGAGCAGCTCAGAAATAGGTATACTGAACTATCTAGGAATGTTAAGAAAACTGTAAGGAAAGCAAAGAGAGACTATGAAATCAAAATAGCAAGAGAATCCAAGGCGAATCCCAAGGGATTTTCCAGGTATATAGAACAAAGGTCAAGGACAAAGTTGGGCCTTTAAAGTCAGGGACGGGAGAAGTGATAAATGGCAGTGAAGAAATAAGCAAAGCATTGAACAGCTACTTCTTATCAGTTTTCACAGAAGAAATTCGCGATGAAATTCCAGAGGTGGAACTGATATTTAAGGGAAAGGAAGAAGAGAAATTAAAGAATATCCCTATCAGAAAAGAGGATATTCTTAAGAAGATAAATAAACTAAAGAAGACAAAATCCCCAGGGCCGGATGAAATTTTCCCTCGAGTCTTGAAAGAGCGTAGGGAACAGATTAGCAGACCCCTCGTAAACTTATTTACAAAATCATTAGACACCAGAGTTGTGCCAGACTTGTGGAAACAGGCAACTGTAGTACCCATATTCAAAAAGGGAGACAGAGCATCAGCGTCAAATTACAGGCCGATCACTTTGACGTCAGTAGTGGGGAAATTTCTTGAATCAATTATGGCAGATAACATCCGATCTCATTTAGAGAAAAGCAAATTAATCTACGACTCTCAACATAGGTTTACAAAGGGAAAATCTTGTCTAACAAATCTGCTGACATTTTCTAGGAAAGTCTTCGAGGTAGTAGATAATGACGAAAATTACGATGTTATTTGCTTAGACTTTAGCAAAGCATGTGACAGAGTACCGCATCAGAAGCTTCTGAGAAAAATTAAGGCTCATGGTATCGAGGGGAAAGTTTTAAATTGGATAAAATCATGGCTCACCGATAGAACGCAGAGGGTCAGCGTAGATGATGTTAAATCTGAGTGGGGTCGTGTAACCAGTGGGGTTCCCTAGGGGTCAGTACTAGACCCACTCTTGTTCATAATCTACATAAACGATCTAGATACTGGGATCAGCAGTGACATAAGCAAGTTTGCGGATGACACCAAAATAGGGCGGCAGATTAATTCAGGGCAGGAAGCAAATGCATTACAGGAGGATCTAAATAAACTGCAGGAGTGGTCTGAAAAATGGCAAATGAAATTCAACACCAGCAAGTGCAGCGTACTTAATATTGGAAGAACAAATACGGTCAATGTATACAGCCTTAACAACATCAACCTAGAGAAGTCGACTTGTGAAAGAGACCTAGGGGTACTTGTAAGCCCGGACCTACGGCCTAGAAAACAGTGCATTAATGTTCGAAATAAGGCAGACAGAGTATTGGGTTTTATATCTAGAAGTGTAAGTAATAAGAGTGCAGAGGTCTTATTGCAACTATATCTTGCGCTAGTCAGGCCGCACCTCGATTATGCGGTTCAGTTCTGGTGCCCTTATTATAGAATAGATATGAATTCACTAGAGTCGGTGCAGAGAAGAATGACGAAAATGATTCCGAGACTTAGAAACCTTCCGTATCAGGATAGGTTAAAGACACTAAACTTGCATTCCCTAGCAAGACGAAGAGTGCGGGGAGATATGATAGAAGTATTGAAGTGGGTGAAAGAAATCAATAAAGATGATATAGATAAAGTTCTTATAATATCCGAGCAGGATAGGACTCGGAACAACGGATTCAAGTTGGATAAGTTTAGGTTTAGGAGGGAGATAGGAAGGAACTGGTTTACAAATAGGGTGGTGGACGAGTGGAACAAGTTTAGCAACTTTGTAGTAAGTGCTGGAACGCTGGAAAGTTTCAAAGGGAGGCTGGATAGATTCATGGATAATAGAGAGTGGTAGTAACTCTCGACAGGAGCTGCCATGCACAGGCCAACCGGCCTAGTGCAGACTCCTTATTTTCTTATGTTCTTATGTTCCGGCGGCCGCCAAGGGAATCTCATTACCAAGTGACACTTTCCAAAACTCCTATAATTCCGGTGGACTAACACCACCACACAAATAGCCTTACAGAGCGATGTACTGTACTCATCCACCAATGATGGGGCTGGCAGTGGTTTGTGGGCTTGACGATTCGGGTTCACCACAGGGCATGGTGTCAGGGGGAATACTGGCCAGCTATGGGCCCCATAGGTGGTAGTAGAGCTTCTGACGGTCGGGGTTCACGGGGATACCCGACTCTACTGGACCTCAGACGTCTCCCCAGACTAGTGGATGCGTCATCCACGCTACAAACACGTCCTAGGCTGCGATAGGGACCTGTGGGTGGAGAAGCACAGTGCATAGTTCTGTAAGGCTATTTGTATGGTGGTGTTAGTCCACCAGAATTATCGGAGTGTTGGAAAGTGTCACTTGGTAATGAGACTCCCTTGGCGGCCGCTGGAGTATTGCCTCTGGGGTATTGAGTGTTGTACTGGCAGGTGCCACAGGTTTATTGGTGCTAAGGTGCTGTGAGAGTTATGTGCGTTTTGGTGTGAGTACACCCAGTAGTGGTGCAAGTAAATTGAGCCTGAGGACAGGGTACCAGGAGTTCCTATTTTGGGCACCTCAGTGATCTCACCTCACCTCACCCATGCCTGCATCTGGCGTGCGGCGCGCCCATTGCCTGAGTCACTTGACTCACTTCCTGGTTTTGGGAATGTTTTTGGAATTACAATTTTGAGAATAAAAAGTGGGGGGGGGGGGCAATTCAGGGGCCAGCCAAAAATCTGGGGGCCATGGCCCCCCCCGGGCCCCCCCCCCCCCCCGTAGAATCGCCTCTGTTCACAACTCTCACTCCGAAAAAGTTTGTCCTCATAGTTTTCTGGGCCTGCGGCTTCTTCAATCTTGAGCTGTGACCCCTTGTGGGGCTAGAGTCCGGCAGCTCCAAGCAAGGACACTCGACTGAGTAATTCCCCTTGAGATGCTTATACTGTACTGCGCACATCATTGTCATCCTAAAAATCCCATCTAATTCATATTACGCTACATAACATTCACATGCACCGCGCTTGTAGAACCTCAGAAAACGGGAAACATTGAGAAAGGACAACTCACCTACTCAAGGTTCCTAGACCATGTATTGTACCCAGGTATAGTTGTATCATATCAAGTGTATGTATTCCTAGCATTAAGGATCACTCGGGGTAAGCATAAGATGAATGTTAAAGTCCAGTTGAGCTGGACTAGTGTACCGTAAGACTAAGTGTGGATCCGGGTTTGAAGGTCCTACTATTTACGTCTGTGGGCGTGTAGCGAACATAACTCCAACAGATATCATATGAAAATACATGAGAACAATGATCTGGAAAAAGGATAAATGTATCAGAACTAGGTGAGGTGTTGACAGTGATCTAGAAACATATACCGGAAAGGAAATATCGTGTATGCGTCGGTATGAATCTAATACACCTCGTAGCCTCACGTGACATATACCCACGACAGGTACAGTGATCAGAGAATCTTATGTCTGTGTTCAAATAGTGCAATGTGTGAGAGGAGGATCCCTCATTACAGTTTTTAAGTGACGTTGATACACCCCAGCCATGATCATTCGGCTTTTGTTTCAAGGCGCGTCATGTACCCGCCTCAGATGCCTCATTAATATTATAATCTCAGGCATTTACCCAAGCACTAGCAAACCAAGACCTTACCTTAGTGTGTAATTTAGGATTAATATATGTGTTGTTAAGAAATGAGTGACAATATACCGTAAAGTGTTCAGGTGAGAACCCTAAGAAACAAAAGGGTAAATTGAGGATTGGAAACTGTAGGCCTATGTGACGAGAAGCGGCGGGAAGCCGGCCTTAGTTTTTCCCGTTCTGCCGTCACCACAGGTCAGTGCCCTAGCGGGCTATATCCCGCCCTACAATTAAGGTTGATACATAGAAGTTACTACAGTTTAAAGCTTTGCCGGATATATAAGTGTGATAGGGATGTGTTAAGGGGTGGGATAACCGCCCGTCAGGCATTATTGCTTAGTTTTTCCCGTTCTGCCGTCACCACAGGTGCCATGTGGCCGGAGTATCTTGCCGCCCGGCCGCCATTGTCCACGTGAGCGTCACCCCAGGGTGGGAATTACTCCCCCGCTATACCAGTCCACTGTGAACAGGTGGATTCCCAGCGCACCACTCCACATGAATAGTCACAACTAAGGAGACCGTGAGAAACTGCGGTCGTCACTTGGAGCGACCTATACTACCAGGCGTAGAAACAGTGCTGGTATGTCTCTAGGTGAAGCCCTCGTCTTTACCCACCGAGGGCGGTGTGCGAACGAGGTGCCCGTTGTGTATACCTAATAGTCACAAGGAGTCACATACTTGCAGGTATGGAGTGTAACAGGTGTGTTGAGATGGTGCTACTATGTATGATAACCGACGGTGCTAACAGTCCACATCAGTGGAGCAGTCCGCTGTGTTAAGGGATATTGTAAGAAGGAACGACCGAGATACGGCGTTCCCCATTTGTATGCAATAAGTAGGTGGATGACCCGCCAGTAATGCTAGGGTCTGGGTAACCAAAATTATGTTGTTCTTCTGAGGAAGGCCAAGTCATGTATATGTTTTTTTACCAGTATGTTGTATAAGGAATAAATCAATTAAGACATGTTATGGTTTCCCCCTTCTTTACCCTCATCGATCTGGTCAATGGAAAACCTAACCCAATGCCTAGTCCACTCTGCCCGCTACCTAACGAGCTACATGCTGTCCAGAGGGGGTCTGGTGGCAGCGACCCTTAGAAATTAAGTTTAGAGTTAAGTTATCCCCTTAAATTTAGTGACCCCAGCTCAGGGCAGTATAATACACCTCAGTTAGGTCGCCCCTTGCCCGTTTGTAGTATAAGCTAGGCAACTTCAGGCGCTCCAACCTCTCAAGGTAGGTGAGGTGCCGAAGCGCAGACACCTGTCTGGTGGTCCTCCTTTGAACATTTTCAATCAACTGACAGTCCCTAGCATATTTCGAAGACCAGACGGGGTGACTACTTGAAGATCGTTATGAGGGACGGACCTAATAATTTATTTACCCGATTTACCTTCTTCTCGCAATGGTCCGAGAACTTCAGCTCATTGTCAACACACAAACGTAGGTCCTTCTCATATTCATTCTCAAATAGTGCAGTTTCTTCATCCCGTTGGGACACATATGATACGCCTCCTTACCGTTGGTACGCCCCAGGTGCACCTTCTTACACTACGTGACATTGAATCTCAGCAGCCATTTCTTCGACCATTCTTGGAGCTCTTCACAGTCCGCTTGGTTCTTGACTTCCCGAAAGAACTTGGCGTCATCCGCAAACATTTGTATGGAGGAGTGTACAAAATCAGGCATGTCATTTATGAAACAATCAAACAACAGCGGTCCCAATACACTGCCCTGTGGAACCCCACTTGTGACAGGTACGGATGATGATTTCGTGCCATTAATCACCACACACTGCTTGCTGCCATGTAGAAAGTCTTCTATCTACGCTAGGACATTTCCCCGAATTCCGTACCCTTCCAGTTTGATTTTCAGCCTTTCGTGGGGTACATTGTCGAAAGCCTTGGCAAAATCTACTGTAGGTATATATTGTCGATATTACCACCCGTTCCAGAATATGGGTCAAAATATCCAATACCTTGAGCAATTGTGTTAAGCGGGAGCGCCCCGGCATAAAACCGTGTTGGCAATCTTTTACAAGGTTGTTTCGTAGTAGATGTTCCATCGCAGCATCTTTGATAATACTCTCAAGCACTTCACATATTATGCTGATCAGGCTCACCGGTCTATAGTTGTTCGTGGAGTGACGATCGCCATTCTTAAAGATAGGACTCACATAAGCCATTTTCCAATTACTGCAGGGACCTTTTGCTCATCCAGTCATTTACAGAACAGGATCTTCAGGAGCATTTCAAGCTCATTGCACAACTCTCTTAGTACTCTGGGATGCACCATGTCAGGGCTGGGACTCTTATGGATCTTTAGCTTTGACAGTTTATTTCTTATACGCTCTTCTGTGAACACAATGTGGGTCAGTGCTGTGTCGAACTGTCTGTCCTCAAACGCAGGAAGGTTAATTGCATCCTCTCTTGTGAACACCGAGGAAAAGAAGCTGTTTAATGCTTCAGCTTTATCCTGGTCAGAATCTGCATAACTACCATATTCAAGCCTCAGTTCTGATACTCCTACTCGCTTTTTTAATTTCGACTTTGCATAGCGGTAAAACGCCTTTGGGTTTGACTTGACCTCGCTTGCAACCAGTCTCTGGTGTAATGACCACGGTCGTGCACATCAGTTAACGTAAAATCAGACAATTCATATTACGCCCAATAGCCCACAAAACATGTAGCTATGCCTTCTTTGTTGAGTATCCCATCTGAGGCGTCCGTTTTCTCATCGCTCCCCAGCTTGGGTGCCGTAAATTTTCTCTGTCTTCCTGAAACCAACCTCTCTATAAAGTGAATTTGAATGTGAGAGAGAACACCATTGTTTTGAGTCAACTTAGAGATGTTTGATTACAGTTAAAGCATACAAGATCCTTTGTGAGTGATGTTGAAAGCTTTAATGTCTTTATTGTTAGTAACACTTGTTAAGTAAGTGAGTGTCGAGTCTGCCAGTATGAATGGCATCCCATGATATTGTCCCTGGGGATAGCCATGAATTTCCAATTGCTAATGAAGTTAGATTATTTTGATGCCCAATCATTAGAGAATCTGATATTTGTAGTTTATTTAGTGTCAGTTATCTATTTAAGAAAGTCATTAATCTTCTGAACTATTCTGTCAACCTGTATAATCTCCAAAATCTAACGTATCCCCGTGAATAGTTCCTTGTTTGTGATTTCACTGACTTTGTGAAAACAGTGTTGTTAGAGTGTGAATTTCATTTCTGCCTGGCAAGCTCAATCTCTGATTAGATTAAAAAAAATAGACGTCAGAAATTCACCTGACCCATGGCATTGATTTTCATAGTTAAATGTACAGCGACTGAGTTGAATGTAATTTCTGTCACTGTGTGATTAGCCTTTCTGGCATGTGTTCCTCACAGGCCTGAGTTGCCAGTTAGCCGTATATAAACTCGTGCGCGAGGGGTAGCGTCACATCTCTGACGCTTCTCCATCATTATCTCAGGTATGTGTACGATTCTCCACCCGCCATATTAAGTCAGTTTAACTTAGTGAATTTTGTGAATATCAGTGTTCATGTTGTAACAGTGAAATTGTCATTTACTCATTGAAAGAATTAATGTGACGTAAATATCGTCTGTCGTTGGTAGACAAAAGATTGTTTGTGATCGAGTTATTATTGTCACATCTCTAACGCTTCTCCATCATTATCTCAGGCACAGTGTGTGTGTTAGCTGAATGTATTAGCCCCAGTCTTATGGCAATAACAATTTTATAAATTTGGGTTAATACATTTAGTTTATACAAGTGATCATGGGCCCTTTGTGCCCGGTGGCGAGTCCCGTGGTACATTTTACCGAGGCGTGAAAGTTCGAACGCTTGTGCTTGGCTAGCGCGCAACCACCATACCGCTGACGGCGCACAGCGAAATCGTTTTCCAGATGGTCGTGGTTGTAGTGATGGGTTGTCAGACCACAGCTTACATCTCTGAAACAGTCCAGACCTGACCCAACATTAGGGAGGTCAAGTGTAAGGGTACCCCTCGCGGCCGCTCAAGGGGGTTACAAATCAACCAACACCCCTCTCATGTCACACGACCCCATCAAATATGTAAGAGACACCCAGTCAGAAGAAGAGGCCACCTGCCGACTCTCCCCCAATATACACAATAACCTTACATCAGCGAGGTCAAATGTAAAGGGACCCCTCGCAGCCCACGTCAAGGGGCCACAAATCAACCAGCACCCCTCCCATGTCACACGGCCCCACCAACGATGTTAACAGGCACGCAGTCAGCAAAAGATTCCTCCAAAATATACAACAACTTATAGCTCCAAAAGAGTCCAGACCTGACCTTACATTAGCGAGGTCAAATGTAAGGGTATCCCTCGTTGCCACCCAGTCATCTGCCGGCTCCTTCCCCAATATATAGGACCTGTAACGGGCCTCACTAGAGAGAGTCAGCAACAACGTCCCCAGTCCCGCTCGAAAGAAGTCCGCCACTAAGTGTAACGAGGTCTCAGCCGGGTCCATCGACAGAGTGCTGTCAACTCAACGTGTAACAGTAAGTGCTGGTTGTGCAGACGGTAGAAGTGCTGTGATCCCGAACCTCCCCAATGATCGACTGAGTGAAGTGCCCATTCCAATTGTGAGGTTAGGTTATACGAGAATACCATAGTCTATCATAAATTGTGTACGAACCCCCCCCCCCATTAATCCCCCCTATTGAACTAGTAAAATAAAGCTGTAACACGCATTGGTGTTTTATATACTACACTTGTACTGAGCCTGTGTTAATATACAGTGTTAGCATCACACCCTCGAGACACGCTACCATTTCCTCTCACTATAATACTCTACTACTACAAACTCCTAGCTTACCTCTTCATATGAGATTTGTCTCATTATATGGTTGTTATAATCATGGTCGTGGTTGTTATAATCATGGTCGTGGTTGTTATAATCATGGTCGTGGTTGTTATGATCATGGTCGTGGTTGTTATAATCATAGTCGTGGTTGTTATAATCATGGTCGTGGTTGTTATAATCATGGTCGTGGTTGTTATAATCATGGTCGTGGTTGTTATAATCATGGTCGTGGTTGTTATAATCATGGTCGTGGTTGTTATGATCATGGTCGTGGTTGTTATGATCATGGTCGTGGTTGTTATAATCATGGTCGTGGTTATTATAATCATGGTCGTGGTTGTTATAATCATGGTCGTGGTTGTTATAATCATGGTCGTGGTTGTTATAATCATGGTCGTGGTTGTTATAATCATGGTCGTGGTTGTTATAATCATGGTCGTGGTTGTTATAATCATGGTTGTGGTTGTTATGATCATGGTCGTGGTTGTTATAATCATGGTCGTGGTTATTATATCATGGTCGTGGTTGTTATAATCATGGTCGTGGTTGTTATAATCATGGTCGTGGTTATTATATCATGGTCGTGGTTGTTATAATCATGGTTGTGGTTGTTATGATCATGGTCGTGGTTGTTATAATTATGGTCGTGGTTATTATATCATGGTCGTGGTTGTTATAATCATGGTCGTGGTTGTTATAATCATGGTCGTGGTTGTTATAATCATGGTCGTGGTTGTTATAATCATGGTCGTGGTTGTTATAATCATGGTTGTGGTTGTTATAATCATGGTCGTGGTTGTTATAATCATGGTCGTGGTTGCTATAATCATGGTCGTGATTGTTACAATAAGGGTCGTACCTGAGATGAACACAGAGAGAATAAACCCCACACCTTATCTTTAATCTCAATATACCCAGATTAACCTCACCTAATCAACAGGATTAGAGACCATTAGGATTGTACCACCAATACCTGTACATTTCACACTGGATTAATAACAAAACATTTAATCACATTTCCAATAGCTAATGTCTTATGGATATCTTATCAAGTTGTGAGTCTTACATGACTATATAATTATGTTTTATTCTAACAAATATTTATAGTTCTTTGTGTATTGTATTGTATGGTATGGTATTGTACTGTATTGTACTGTACTGTACTGTACTGTTTTGTTTTGTTTTGTTTTGTTTTATATTGTATTGTATTACATTGTATTGTATTGTATGACAGTGAGCCCTTCGTTCCAGGTTCGCCGTCCCGCTGACAGCACACAGAGAAATGAGGGTGAGCCAAGTCCGCAGACTTGCATCGTTTTTCATCGTAAATAAAATGGTTAATTAATGCCTTCCTAAAGAAACCATCGACATGGGGCCAGGTTTGTTCCACTCTACGAATTTTTTGCGATTTTTCCACCAAGTTTGATGAAAAACGATTGTGCCGTTTCGGCTGCCCAAAACAGACAGACAGACAGACAGCTAGTCCTATAGTATATTAGATAATACAATCACCCCACTGTAATTTTCCATAAGCTGTGAGTTGCCATGTGCTGTTCACATGAGGGGAAATTCCTGTCAGTAGGCCGACCTTGAGAATGTAAGGTTAGCCCGGTTTCTCCTTCAGAGGACCTCTCCCTCACAGGCATCTCCCCTTAGACCAGATAGTCTACACTTGAGCCTCACGAGAATTGGACGGGTGACTTAACTCAGTCATGCTGAGCCCTGTTCTTAACTAACACTCACAGTTTACAGTAGGGAGTGACAGTTTTCCAAAAGTTTTCAAAATCTAATTGCTTGGGTTGGATTATTTGTCTATCGGCCACGCTAATTCCGAATATGTTTGAGTTTTTTACATCATTGCATTAGAAGGTTTGTGGATACTTTTGGGTTTGGCATGAAAAACGCGAAAAAACTGTAAATAATAAAGGGACTGGCAATGTGGCACAACCTGTTAAAATCAAGTTATTGAATTGGATTATTCGACTACTGTGTACACTGGTTCATAATATGCTATTGTTTTACAACTCAATGCGCTACAAATTATGCCGATATTTTTGCTGCAAGTCACCACATACGTATATTTCGAAAACCAGGGCCCAATATTACCAACGGCGTGGATAGATTCCGTGGAATGAATTCAGGACATTCCCGCTCATGGAACATTACCAAACTCCGTATATGTGCCAATGGCAGGCCAATGGCAATATTTACAGAGTTTGTTGAGGCTCCCTGGACGGGAATGCCCTGAATTTATTCCACGGAATCTATTCACGCCGTTGGTAATATTCGTCCCAGGACTGATCAACGAATTCAGCCCAAGTAGCTTGACTTGGACAGTTAAGGACAAAATCTCAGTCCGTACTTTTGAATAAAATATTGTTCAATAGGTGGTGATATTGAAGTGCTGAAAGTTGTTTTTTCTGTGTTGTTTTGCAGTTAGTTCAAAGGGCCGCCACCAAGATGGGTCGTCCTAAGATTAGCAACACTCAGCTGCGCCAGGGTAACGATAAGGTGTTCGGGGTTCGGATGCCTCTGCCATCTAACAAGTTGCCTCTGAACAAGGAAGTTGGAAGTGCCCTGGCTTATGAAGCAGAAAACGAGAGGTTAAGGAGAAGAACAAATGCTTTTGATTATATGGTTGCCACCAACAAGGTGACTGAGAAGGTACTGGATGTGTATAGGAAGGCCACTGTCCCCACTACCTCTGAAATCAGGGTGAAAATGAGAGTCCACGACCTGTGGAGGATGCGGAGGGAGACGATGATGATGAAGGGAAATGGACAGAAACAGAAAAGGAAGAAAACGAAGAACGGGAAGCTGAAGATGAGGTTCGAGGATATAGCTGAGAAGTTGTTTGATGTGGCAGACGACAGCAAAGTGCACGAACGAGAGAAAAGCTTCCTGGCAGTCCAGAGGAAACCGGGAAGGGAGGGCTGCATTGATGGCGTTGACAAAATTCTGACTGCCAAGCTGAAAGAAGAGAGGGAGAAGGAAGCGAAGAGGGCAAAGAAAAGGGCTGAGGAAGAGAGGAAAACTGAGAAGATGAGGTCAAAGAGTAAGGAGGAGATGGAGAGGATGTCGTGTAAAGTGTCGGCAGTGGATGACAGTGCTCAGGAAGATGGCAGAGGCATCCGAACCACGAACACCTTATCGTTACCCTGGCGCAGCTGAGTGTTGCTAATCTTAGGACGACCCATCTTGGTGGCGGCCCTTTGAACTAACTGAAAAACAACACAGAAAAAACAACTTTCAGCACTTCAATATCACCACCTATTGAACAATATTTTATTCAAAAGTACGGACTGAGATTTTGTCCTTAACTGTCCAAGTCAAGCAACTTGGGCTGAATTCGTTGATCAGTCCTGGGACGAATATTACCAATGGCGTGAATAGATTCCGTGGAATAAATTCAGGGCATTCCCGTCCAGGGAGCCTCAACAAACTCTGTAAATATTGCCATTGGCCTGCCATTGGCACATATACGGAGTTTGGTAATGTTCCATGAGCGGGGATGTCCTGAATTCATTCCACGGAATCTATCCACGCCGTTGGTAATATTGGGCCCTGGTTTTCGAAATATACGTATGTGGTGACTTGCAGCAAAAATATCGGCATAATTTGTAGCGCATTGAGTTGTAAAACAATAGCATATTATGAACCAGTGTACACAGTAGTCGAATAATCCAATTCAATAACTTGATTTTAACAGGTTGTGCCACATTGCCAGTCCCTTTATTATTTACAGGTTTTTCGCGTTTTTCATGCCAAACCCAAAAGTATCCACAAACCTTCTAATGCAATGATGTAAAAAACTCAAACATATTCGGAATTAGCGTGGCCGATAGACAAATAATCCAACCCAAGCAATTAGATTTTGAAAACTTTTGCAAAACTGTCACTCCCTAGTTTACAGTGTTAATTACGGTACATTTACTCATAGCCTGTGACCCTTTTTTAATTTACCAATATATGGAAAAAGACCATTTTGGGTTTGTAACTTAACCCCTTAACTTATTTATATATAAGCCAAGTTAAAAGGGAACTCTACCCAAAGCTTATATATGAATACCCAACAGTCACCGGGGGACCGGTAGCTGCACACCAGCTGGCTACCTTGCAGGATGTCGTTCATTGGGCACAATTAAATTGTGCAAGTCCGCACCCTGGGAACTAGGCCCGAACTCCCCCAGCAGTGTGTCGGAATACCGACCCTAACAGCGCTCTTCGTTTATTGTGGTGACACCAGTGTGACACCCTGGGGCACTCCTTACAGTTATATGGGCCAAAGTATTATTGTTGTATATGATTGGGGATAATTAGCAGAAATATAGTTATCCCATATTGAGTAGTGAACCCATAAAAATTGATAGTACTAGTAAATATGTTATGTGAGTTGAGTACATCAACTGAGGGAAAAGTGCCACGTAATTCATTCTGAAATAACATGGTTAAATAATATCTTAATTTGGGATATTGTCAAGTGTGTCATATAACCATCTGTATTGACAGAGAAATAATATAATGATTGTTTAATGTTGAAACCAAGAATTGAAGATTTAATTTGTTACTTGTAAAAGTAAGACCTAAGGGTCCAGTCCTATCTGAGCGTGTCAAATAACCATCTTATTTGTCAAAGCAATAATACAACAGTTATTTAATGATGTAATAAGTAATTTAAGATATATTTTATGAATGGTAAAGTAAGACTTAAGTGGTCCAGTCTTGTCTGAGTGTACTTAATTAACATCTTAATCATTCCTTATGTTAATAAACATTAAATTAGTAAACTACGAGTATCACCGCTCTATTCCTTCTACCCGTTGGTTCTCAGAAAATAACTATTGTAACTCACGTGCCTAGAAGCTCGCTAACACGCTACCTAACAGTTCACTAAGATATGTTATCTTATAATAAAAGTATGGGTGGTGGCAGGCTACCGTTGTAGGTATAACAAATGTTTTAGTAAGAATGACATGGTTTACCAGATTAATCCATGGTTTAGAATATAACTAAAACAGGATATAATTGAGAGAAAGTAAGGGCATAAAATTCAGAAAATACAATAATATATATGAAAGAAGAAATGAAGTAAAGAAAATAATATTTACTTAGAAAATATAAGCAAAGAAATATAAGATAGATACTTACAGTATATAGAGAAAGACTCAAAATATAGAATTATTATTATATATACACAAGGAAAGATTAATATAAAATGTATATAAGAAACAAGAATATAAGTATATAAGAATGAAGAGAATAAATATATTGAAGAATAATAAAGAGAAAGCGTGCCCCCTTACATGAGGACCTTATGGTGATACTGTATATGGACGCCGAGTGAATGCAATCTTTGAAGAAAGTGTTATACAGTGTATGGACCCGCAATAGTGAGTCCAGAAATTCGTGAAGTGTTCACGCAGTATTGCACCATACAGAGGTTGTTACTAGCAAGTACCATTGTTTTGAGTAGGTACAGTAAATGTGCCCAGAAAAGTAAGGAAAGAGAAAGTAAGAACTTGTGTAGAAAAAAGTTTCCCTCATGTATTCACCTGTGAAGCCATAAAGTACAATTGTCTCAGGATATTCTCATGCAGTATTAACATATTTTTTGGGGATTAATAATCTGAACAGTATTTTGAGTAGTTGATGCCCTCGAATGGTACGCCGTATTGCTGAAGGTCAGTTGAGTCGCAGCTCTATTGTCTTGGAGTGTGTACTGTGCCTGTTCCTTTTGTTTTTAATTTTCAATAGTTTATTCCTTGATAGAGGAAGCGGGATCCTAGTGCTGTCACTAGGTACCCCTGTACAATAACACCAGAAGCATCTGGCAAGTGTCACAAGTATATACAGTATAAATATGATAAAGGGGCTTACTAAAGCCTAAGGAAGGAAGGATATTCCTTCAACACATTATCAATATTATTTACATAATATCTGGCCAGTATGGGGAGGATCATCGTGTCTCCATCAGGGGGTCGTGGAGTGGTGGTCCAGCAGGCGTCACGGAAGCGTTGTGTGTGGGGACATCTTAGGAGGTAGTAAGGGTGCGGCTGTCGGGTCTTCTGCATAATGCACAAGAGCGTTGCTCAGGGGATGCGGGGATACCAATATCCCAAGCAAACTGTGCCTGTTGTTAGTGTAGTTAGAGTGGGTTGTTGTTGGTGATTTCGTAACACGATGGCAGACACTTACGCGGATCAGGGGGTAGTGGCGACTGAAGCCTCAGGTGAGCCAACACCGGAAGTCCAAGATCTTCTAGCTAAACTTGTTAAATCTATGGATACTGTGAGCAGACAATAAGCGTTGATTGATGAGTTGCGGGAGGAACCGGCTATGCCTACTCTCTCTGTCTTGGTTCCACATTTGTCCTCTCCTAAGGATAGGCCCAGCCGATCTACTGGCCCAAATAATCTCCGATACTTTCCGAGGCTGTCCTTCGACAACCTCGTGGGTCTTAAAGCTGATGAAATCATAACTAAGTTTTGTAGGAGAGTAGAATATAATGCGGATAACTCAAGGGATAGATGGGAGGCAGCTGCCGACCGCATGGGCGAACAAGTTGAGGCTATGGTCCAGTATAGAATCCTTGGTCATACCAAGGCGAGTCATTTCGTACCGTCTGAAATGTACAAACACATCATTATGTATTTTAACCTCAGAGACTTCCTGATGAATCAGGGTCTGGTGATTGTTTCTATAGTTCCTGAAGGTAAGTATTTTATTATGAAAAGGGGGCTTGGGACATTAAAACCAAAAGTAACCAAAGCATGATCAGAGACTGCTGGATCAATCAGGTCAGTTTCAACATGTATCACACGATCACAGACAGACATAATTGTTTAGATAGAAAATTTCTAAGAACTCAGAGGAAAAAGGTTTCAGATATACATATACACACGCAAGCATCACCAACATCAGAAAGGGGAATGGCTTTAGTGGTTAACAGATGATTCAAGAAACACAAATACTTATGCGTTAAGGCTCCTTTCAGGGGCGGATCCAGGAATATGAAAAGGGGGGTCCATGAAGTTGTGGGTGGGGTAACATGGCGAGCACAATGAGCCAAACCAGCTGGGGGGTTTCTAAATCTGACCAATATCATGGGCATTTTGAGGCCATGTGCACTTGGTATTAGGAGATATTTTGATGTTAATAGTAATTACGTTTTACTAAACAAAAACACCTGCGTACAATACTGTATTAAAGAAAAAGTATTTAAATTTTCTGATGAAATGGGGGTCGAGACCAACAGACCACCCCCCCCCCCCTGTGTTTGAATTGAATTGAAACAGTTTATTTAGCCAGAAAAAAAACACAGATACAGAGTGGATAATAATAACAATATTAACATGGCTGAGCCAGTTGATAGCGTGAGCTCTCTTGTAGGCACCTGATATATACTGTACATTTATCTCAAGGAAGTATTATGTAACATTTAGTATCATCTGGTATAGTACACATAGCATAGTGGTATTAAGAACATATCAGAATGTTGCCACGGTTATCACTTCGATATTTATTTATTTTATTCATTATTTATTTGTATTTATATTTCTTATTTATATTATAAGTATATACTATTTCTGGTCCGATATATTGTAATGACAGATTCATAGTGGTGACGTAATATATAGTACAGTTTAGCATAATTTGTTTTCTTTGAAGATTATCGTTACCATTATAGAAAATGTAAAATTGGGGGATCCAGGTGAATGCTTCCAGCTTCCCTGGGAACAAATTTAACCGAAGGAAAAATACTTTCCTGGATACATCGTTTGAGAGCACATTGAGTCAGTTTCAACCAATTTGCACAGACTAATTTTAACCTTGACTGGTTTATTTTTTCTTACAAATATGTATATGAGTGTTCATTAAAAACAAATCTATGAAACGCTTGTAGTGGAATTCTCCCCTACAAACGCTGTTTGTCGCTGCCTAGCCGACCCCACCTATTCCCCAGGGTATGCCTCGTGACCTAGGTCAACCAGCGCCGCCATACACCACGGAGCGGGGGTCAACTACTAAGCCACGCCTACCCCCGCTATTTAAGACCTGACCTCGCGGTGATCTGCCTCTCGCTCTCTCGCTCTCGCTCTCTACCAACAGCCACAGCCAGCAACACCTCCTCCACCGCCGCTGCCCGGCGGGCCTCGCTCCTCCGCCTGCCTGGTGGTCCTCTCTCCCGCTGGCGAGCATGGCGACCCACAAGCTGTCCTCCTGTGAGCATCCTCACCAACCAGCTCTCTCTACATCACGCTTGTAACCACGCTGCCTTCCCAGCACCAAGCTGCATTGTACATTCAATACAACATGTATATAGAGAGCACATTGTGAGTTTCCTTTCTCCATTCCATCCTGAGTGTGAACACCAAACAATCTCATACCCCACACGCTTCAAAAATCGAGAACAAATACGAGTATAACATGTGAGCCCCAGCTTCCGAATACCCCGAGTGGAATAATACTGTACTTGGTACGAAATTCTCCGGGGGTAATTTATTTATCTATTTATTGATTGATTGATTTATTGTTATTATTATTATTATTATTATTATTATTATTATTATTATTATTATTATTATTATTCTCACTAATCATATTTGGGAGTATTGTAATTCCTTCTGGGGTGACGCCTTGCCAAGTCGTGCACAATTTCAACAGAACTTATTTCAGTATCCCTGTGGACGTACATGGAGACCAATGCATGCTGCGGCAGCATAATTACTAGTTGATTAATTAATGAGAAAGATAAGAATAAGTAAGTGCCAATTGTTAAGGCATACCCAAATGAAATAACTAGAATTAGCTGCACCTCAGCTACTCAGAGAGATTAGAACGCCTGGAACTATCTAATTTATACTACAGACGGGCAAGAGGGAACCTAATTGAAGTGTATAAACATCTCAGAGGGCACTACTCAGTCGAGTGTACATACCTGGAGCTGGCGGACGCCCGCCACACAAGGGGTCACAGCTTAGGGTTGAAGAAGCCACAAGTCTAGAAAACAGTGAGGGCAAACTTTTCAGAGTGAGAATTGTGAACTCTTAAAACAACCTGTCAGAGAGTTTTGTGAAGGCTCATTCAAGGCCAGACTTGACCAACACTGTATACTGCCAGATCTGGGGTCACTAATTCTAAGGAGAAATACTTAACTCTAATCTTAATTTCTAAGGGTCACTGCCACCAGACCCCCTCTGGACAGTTTGTAGCTCGTTAGGTAGCATGCAGAGTGGAATAGGCATTGGGTTAAGTTTTTTATTGACCAAATCGGTAAGGGGAAAGAAGGGTGAAACCATAACATGTCTTAACTACTTTATTCCTTACAAAATATATGGTAACAAAAAACATACAAGTGAGTTGGCCTTCCTCAGAAGAACAACGAAGATGTTGGTTACCCTGCTCGGCACCAGACGTCTTACATTAATGGCATGTCATCCACATACTTATTGCATAACAATCCGTGACCTCCTTACCTCGGTCATTCCTGCTTACACTATCCCTTAACACGTCAGACTGCTCCACCTGTATGGAATATAGCACTAGGGTGTGTCAATTTAGGGGGTGAACTGGCTAAATTGAAAATCGAGTAATTTGGTAGCAATTTATTGTAGTCTTTAAGCATGCAAAACAATATTCTGGCATAAATTTTTTTTTATAATAAGTCCTACCTACATCAAATGGATTTTTAAATGTACATATTTGTGAATTTATAACATAACCAGCGTTTGCACACATGTTACTGTTTCAAGTTTCAAATTATTATATTTTATTATCCGTAGTCTATTTGAAAGTAACCAATGCCTTCATACTCTCTTTGCTTTGGTTTCTTGTCATCAGTAGTCTGCTTGCTATTTGTGCTTTGATGTAACCTTCTCGCCTCTCGTGGCTGTAAACATGGCCCGCTGCTTCTGTGACCATTTTCACACATCTCTCCACACTTTGAGTGTGGGAAGGCCACTTCGGCACCTGCATTGGAGTCTCTTTAAGGTTTCTCAATTCTTGGCTAGTTAGACTTGTTGTCAATGGTGGCTCTAAGACTTCCAAACTCAAGTCAACCACTTCTGACAATTTGGTGGCATTGACGTTTATTGGGGGAACTTTTCTTGAATGAAACGAACAGTCTCCCAACTGGTCGTCATCTATTAGCGTTCCTCTAATCTTTAGAATGACTTCTACAGCCTCGGTTCGGAGATTGGTACATTGACTGCAAAGCATTGCTTGCAAAACTGCTTCTGATCGAGCATACCAAGCGGACCTTCTTGCCACAGGTAACACGATGTCCCTCACTACCTTCCTCTGTGTTCTTACTAGCTGCAATTGAAACAAAAGGTGATTGGGCCCATCCACCCACATAGGATTAAGTTTCACACTAAACCACTGGGGAAGATAAACTCCAATAATAAATTCAACAATTAACCTCAAATTCTTCAGCACTTTGCCCTTCAATTCGTGTTTGGAAATCCAAACCTGCAGAAACGAAGAGCTGTAGTTAACCAACGGCTGTGACTGACAGGTCCAATCTCCAAGAGAGCCAATGACTGAGGCACTTCTCCTGATCTTATTGCTTGGGCAATACGATAAGCATAGGATTGATCTGTGCTGAGATCTTTGATGACTCCTTCAGACAACGCCGGAAGGGGAGGGCCAACTTCGACCTTTGGAAAGGTTGTATTTATTTCTAGTTGTGTTGCTTCATCCAGCATGATGCCAAGGGGACCTGACCACTTGTTGTTGCTCTTTGTAGGACCATCAAGTTCCTGGATGAGATGACGAAGAGGTAGCTCGCCTGTATGTAAATCACATACAATCCAAACAAGTCTTCTTCCTAATTTTTTCTCTAAATGCGTCATTACACCCCCCTGCCATCCGGTGTTCACTGCAGTTGAATCTCCACCAACAGCCTGCAGTGAACTGCCAAGTCCTCTGTCCTGAACCCAACATAAAATATGATCAGCAATGACCTCTGCATGTTTCTTCCCTTCTACTTCAGTTTCGGGAGCAAAGTGAAACAAAAACCGACCACCAGGCTCAGAACAGACAGAGTCGTGTTCTTCTTTGATGAGACCTGGAAACTTTCTGTTCACTCCCTCTACTTCTAGCAAAACCTTTGTGTCATCTATTCTTCCATCAAGCAAAAGACAGGAGAGCCCTCCCTCGCTTAAATCTTTTTCATGCTGATCAGACATTTCCTTCATTATTTTTTCTTGTGCTCTTCTAATTTTATTATGATCTATCACCAAAGATACATCCTCTCGGCTGATGAGGCCTGCATCTATCCAAGCGGCAGTTGCAATTTCTGCAGCCTCACGAAGTCCAGCATGGTGGCGAATACTAGCTAAAGCAATGTTTGAAATATTTCTTGTGTTGTATTTCATTTTCTTTGATAAAGGTTCAGATGGCTCTTTGGAACTATCATCTGATGTTGCTTCCTGTTCATCAGAAGAACTATCAAAGAAGTGATAAACATCTTGACACAGCTCTTCCTCTCTTTGGATGGCTTCTTCACTCTTCATTTTCTTCTTTTGTTCCCTCTCTCGGATTTGTTCTCTCTTCTTGGCATTAGCAATCTGCTTCTTTGCTTCTGAATAATCTATTGAACCCATTTGCATACTTCCTTGGCCTTCTGCCTTTGTCCTCTGTGCCTTTATAAATTCAAGCTCTAAAACAGGGATCTTCTTTTCACGAGGACAACCACAATCAATGTGGGAATTATTTTCTCTCTTACCTGAGTGAGAACAGTTGGATTCAGAACATAATTGTATGGAGCACTTGCAGGTCAAAATGTCAAACAGAGTATCAAGTGTGTGCAGAAATTCATTTTTCCTGGCCAAGTTTCCTTTACCAAGTGATGTTTCAACTGCTTTGTGCCATAATTTCGTTAGTTTTAGCTCAATAGTTCGACACTGATTAATCACAGGTGGTTTGAATAGTGCATTAGCTTCTGTCCTTTGATGCAGAAGAGGGACTATCATGTCATTTATGAGTTCTTTATCTGTATAGTTCCTTTTGTCCTTTGCATTTTTTTCTCGAAGGAGTAACCCTAATCTTAGCATGTCTCTCACTGTTGGAAGTTCTGATACAGGAAGCTCCTTCCCTTTACCAACTAGCAGGCTCAAGTGGGTTGACAACTGACTTCTTGTCTTCAATTTTGACATCTTCACACTATCTGACAAATAGAAAAATATTTCAATGTTTCATAATTCAATTGTTGTTTCAAAAAATATCAATTTGTTTATCAAAAATGCTGTAACAGAAATAACATAATAATTTCTTTGAACATAATGTTTTATACAATGATATAAATAACTGCGACATTCAATATGCCCTACTTACAATAATTAAAATGTAGAATTCGTCTGGTAGAGTAGGTGCAAGTGCAATGAGAGCAAACCACCGTCTATGATATCTAGAAGGAGAGTGAGCCGGGCGCCTTATCCTCACGCTTGGTACAAGTCAAAACAAGAATTAAACTGTCCCACACGGAGAGCCTGTTCATGTTCATGTTCTGACATGCATATTGTACACAAGCTGTAGAACCATAAAATACTCCATAATCCATATGCTTACATGAGATTAGTTAATATCAAGTGAATAATTCTAATCAAGTCTCATTAATTTGTTGAAATACTGATATTTGAAACTTTAAGGTATAATTGATGTAGGTGAGGGTTATTTCAATTCATTTTTGTTTGCTAATCTCAAGTTTAGACATAAAGAGGCACAATATTTTGACTACCAAATTTGATTTTTAACATGTTGACAAAATTGACACACCCTAATATAGCACCGTAGGTTGTCATACATAGGAGCACCGTCTTACCTCCCTGTAGCACCATCTCAACACACCTGTTACACTCCACACCTGCAAGTATGGGACTCCTTGTAATTTCTAGGTATACATAACAGGCACCTCGTTCGCACACCGCCCTCGGTGGGTAGAGACGAGGGCTACACCCAGAGACATACCAGTACTGTTTCTACGCCTGGTATTATAGGTCGCTCCAAGTGACGACCGCGGAGTTTCTCAAGCGTTTCCTTATTTGTTCCTACTCATTTGGGGTGGTGTGCTGGGAATCCACAGGATCCCAGTGGATTGGCATAGCTGGGAGTAGTCACCACCTGGTGGGACGCTCACAGGGATAATGGCCGCCGCCCAGCAAGGCACTCCGACTGCATGGGACCTGAGGTGATGGTAGAACGGAGGACACTGAGAAATAATGCCTGATGGGCGGTTATCACACACCCTAACACTTTACTATTTCACTTATACATCGGGCAAAGCTTTAAACTGTAATAACTGCTACATATGCCTTTTTTACAGGGCTGGATGTAGCCCGATAGAGGACACTGACCTGAGGTGACGGTAAAACGTAGGACACTGAGGGCAGTGCCCCGTCACTCATCACAGCGTAGGCCAACAGTTTCCAATCTTTAATTTTTACTTTTATTTCTTACGGTTCTCACCTGAACACCTTCCTGTATCTTGTAACTCATGCCTTATAAACATTTATTTTAATCCTAAATTACACACTAAGGTAAGGTTCTGGTTTGCTAGTTCGTGGGTAAATTCATTGGGTTATAATATCAACGCGGCACACCCACGAGGCGGGTACATGACGCGCCTTAAAACAAAGGCTGAATGTTCATGGCGGGGGTGTATCAACTTCACTTAAAACTGTAATGAGGGATCTTCCTCTCACACATTGCACTATTTGAACACAGACATAAGATTCTCTGATCACTGTACCTGTCGTGGGTATATGTCACGCGAGGATACGAGGTGTATTAAGTTCACACGGATGTATACAAGATATTTCCTTTCAAGTATAGTTTCTGGGTCACTTCCAACACCTCACATAGTTCTGATACATTTATCCTTTTTCCAGATCATTGTTCTCATGTATTATCATATGATATTTGTGGAAGTTATGCTCGCTACACGTTCACAGACGTAAATAGTATGACCTTCAAACCATGATCCACACTTAAGGGCCTCCTAGGCGTGAATTTGTTTAAGGTGTAGAAACTGTCGCCAGCACAACAATCTCACCCTAAGTTAATAAGTTGCATCATCCAGTGTCAAGGAATAATCTGAGAAGAGCGGACAACTTGCCAACTGCACTGGCTAACCATTACCCCAGAATACGATCTGCAAATCGATTAACATCCAGGTTCCCAAATACTGTTGGGTAGACAGAGGCAAATGGCGTAAAGAAACTTACCCATAGTTCACTAGCGTAGCTGGGGGGGGGGGGGGGGGGGGGCGGTCCGCCCCGGGCGGCACTTTTGGGTCTGCTCATCACCCATATCTACAGCTACTGGAGACGTTCATCCATCCCTTTGTATCGGCGGCAAGTTAATCCTTGTCGTGTCTGACCTAACACCTGACCCACATCATCACGGCCACGTCATGAGCTACACCCTTGCTATGCGCCCCCCCCCCCCCCCCCCCGCCACACACACAACCTGTAACCTGTTGAGGATTAAGGAAACAACTTCAAACAAGTACGCCAGTGAGCTCATGTGGTGTGGGTCAGGTGTTAGGTCAGACAAGACGAGGATTAACTTGCCGCCGATACAAAGGGAAGGATTAACGTCTCCAGTAGCTGCAATACCATGCAGTCTCGGGTCATATCAGTTCATGTACAGCCGACCAATCCACCAGTTACAAGCAATTCACTTCAGTTCTGCACAAGTCTCCATCGTGACAAGACGAGGGGAGGCTAGACGACTTTTAAGTTCTCTTGTGTTTTCGATCCAGTTATTTACTTCGTTGGAAGACATAATACTATAAGGTAAGAAATATTAAAGTATTGGTTAAAAAATATTGATGTGACTTTTGCTGCGGTACTGAGATTAAATATTAAGATTTTGTTTCACAGCATTGCGATTTTATACTAAGACACTATCCTCACTGGAGTACAGACAAAAGCCCCCCCGACAAAATGTTTTCTTCGCTGGACAGAGTGATCCAAGAAATAACTTTGAGATTTCAACAGCTTCATGAACTTGCTGAGAAATATGCCTTCCTTACCCCATTGAATCTTTTGGATGATAAATATGAGTGTCAAATAGATCACGATCACGACGACATTGATAAAGAGGAGTTCCTCGTTGAGAGAAAAAGACTTCAGCATTTTGTTGCTGTTGCTGCTATAACTATTAAAGACAGAATACAGACGTGGAAAGAAGGCCCCCTTGAACTTTTGCAGTTTATTCAAAAGCATAACCTTGGGAACTCGGTTCCAAATATAGTAATAATGCTGAGGATTTTCCTCACATTTGCTGTTAGTGTTGCTACCTGTGAGAGGAGTTTTTCGAAACTAAAACTGATCAAGAATTACTTAAGATCTACTATGAGCACCTTGCGGTTGAGAAATCTTGCCATACTGTCTATAGAGCGACAATTGACAGATGAAATAGTTTTTGACAATGTCATTGAAGAATTTGCCAACAAAAAAACAAGAAAAGTTACTTTGTAGAAAGTTGTAGTTTTCATTTCAGAAATATAGATCGTCCTAATTTTTTACACTTTTTCCCTATCCTATATGTCGTTTTTGCTTTTTGTTTAACTGTTACTTATAAAGTTGAAGTATGTTTGGGGTGTATTTAAAGCATACTGTATGTATATTCTGTATGCTGTATTTATATTATGCTATGTATATTATGTATGTGCTCCATTTATGTATTATTTATTTAGCCTAGCTAGTAGCGTGTGGCAATGTATTTATCAATGTCCCACATGCTTAATTAATGTGCCTGGCGACGTATGGAAGCTGCTAATGTATCACTTGCCATACGTCGTCTATAGAGCAGTTGACCAGCTGACAGGTTGAAGAGCGCTACTCTCCTTGTGTACATATCTCTTATCCAGTAAATCGAACCTACAAAACTATACAGGTGTTTGTGTTCGCTCCTGTATATTGAACTTATTACCCAGAACACGAACATGGCGCAGTGAACCGGTTTTACTGGATAATTACGAGTGAAAGTGCAAACTTTGTGGGGAAGCCGGCTTATGGACTCCTTCCCTGTGTCAACCAACCGCCGCCCGCCACCCCTCCTCGAAGAATTTAGCAACTTTGTGCAGTGTCAGTGACAGTGATTTTCTGTGAAGTGTTTAGTGCATTGTGTGTTTCGTGCCATTCATGTGTAACCTTGTTCTAAAGGATTCCCAAGGTACACGGCATGCTCTGGGCATTTGTAAGGAGTAGACTTCAGTACACCTCCCCTCGCGAAGCCTGGAGGGTAACTGCCGCTAGTCGTCTTCTCCACCCCCCTCACAGCGTCGTCTCCACATCCCTTCACAGCTCGAGGAGACTGCTCTCACTGCCCGGGACACACACACACACGTACACACACACTGACCGCGGCGATTGCCTTATATATATAATCTACTTATCTGTGTATTTAATTAAGTTTTTGTCTGAGATCTTGTTGATACGACGGGCTGACCGGTCAACACTGATTTAGACACAGTACACAGATAAAGTAGTTATGTCTCGTGCCTTACGTAGCCGTGGAGCCAGCGCCCGGATGAGTCAGTCGGATGATAGCTCCGCAGAGATGGATGACCAGGCTGACCATGACGCTCCAGCTCCCACAACATCGCGCAGCCCTTCACCTCGATATTCAGCGTTGTCTCCAGAGATAATTGCTCTAATGAAGTTTATGAGAGATGAAAGGCGCGAGGATGAAGCTAACAGACGTGTGGCGGATGAACACAGAAGACAAGCAGAGGCAGAGAAAGACCACCAACGGAGATTGGAAGACAGTGCACGGTTTGAAGCTTTGATATATCGCCTCACTGTTAACCAAGCCCCTGGCTCTAACACTGCCTCGGTACTGACTGGTTCAGATACCTCATCAATGCTTCCTTCACGCCCCCAGCCCCATCTAAAGCAGCAGCTCAAACACCGCCCATCTTGAAGCCTGATGTGAATTTCCAGACTTTTCGTGAATGGCGGCGACGGTGGACTGATTATGCTACAATGGTGGATCTCCAGAGTTTGTCACAGCCTAAACAACTCATCCAGCTGCGTATGTGCCTGTCCTTGGAAACTCAGCGTGTCTTAGAACATACGCTGCAGGTACCTCCGACCTCTTCGCTGTCTGTAGAGTAGGTACTGGACATTCTACAACGGCACATCAAAGGACAGCAGAATGAAGCTCTGCGCAGGAGGGAATTGTTTAGCTGCAGACAGATAGAGGGTGAGACTTTTGACGCCTTTTATGTACATCTTAAGAGAGCCTCGGAAGAGGTAGATATAAGTCTAGGCCACCACCAGCAGTGCGAGGAGACCCAGTTGAAGCAGGTGATCCTGATGGGTGTTAAGGACGAGGAGCTTGTCCAACGCCTCACCTCCCTCGACTCTTCCTCTTCTCTCAAGGATGTGTTGACGATATGTCGCTCCTATGAGGCTGCCAGGTGTGCCACCTCTGCCATCCGAGCTCCCCCTACAGCTGTACGCGCTGTGTCCCGGTACAAGAAGGACAAGAAGTCTGCTCCTACGCCTTCGCCCACCACGTCCACGCCCGGTTCATTTTGTAACAACTGTGGTAAGCAGCACGGAACACAGGTGTGTCCAGCTGCTGAGTCTACATGCAACAGTTGTGACCGTAAGGGCCACTGGTCACTCACAGTACGGTGCCCAGCCAAACGTGTCCAGTGTAATGTGTGCGGTCGTCTGGGCCACTATGACAAGTGTTGCCCTTCCAACAAACCCAAGGGACAGCGTCGGGGGAAGCTTCAGCTCCCTTCCACCAGAGAGGGCCGCCCACAGTCTTCCAATGAGAAGCATGACGACCCTGGACAACGCTCGAGCCATATTAGGAATGTGTGCTCCCCCCCGCGTCCCAGGACCAAAGTCCCCCAGTACATCAGTGCCATTGTGACCTACCGCAGTGTGTCATCCCGTCTTCAGATGTTGCCCGACACCGGCGCTGATGCTACAGTCATCGGTCCCCAGCATTTGCAATGCTTGGGGCTCTCTCCAAGTGATCTAGGACCGCCCCCCAAGGATCTCCGCTTTATGGCAGATGGTTCACATATGACCCCGGCCCTGGGTTCACTCCAAGCACAAGTCACCTTTGGCAACAGGTCGTGTCAAGCCTGGATTGATGTGCATAACGGTGTCCCGACTCCTTTGCTGTCCTACAGACATTGTCAAGAGTTGGCCATCATCTCCCAGGACTTCCCCAAACCTATTCTTGAGGTAAAACACGCCAACAGGGTGCAAAAAGGGAGCAGCAACGACCCTGCTGCCGCCCTACCCCTGCCTCTTGCCAGTGACACCTCTCCTTCGGATGCTCGGAAGTACTTCCTGAAGGAATTCAGCGACGTTCTGGTGACCAAGTCCGCTCTGGAATCCAAGCCTCTCAAGAAGATGGCAGGTCCCCCCATGACGATCCACCTGAGGGACGACGCGAAGCCCTTCGCTATTTACACCCCTCGACTGGTTCCCCTGGCCTTCCGCGAGGCGGTCAAAAACGAGCTGGACTCCATGGTCGCCCAAGAAATTATTGCACCAACCGGCGATGACCCGTCTCCATGGTGTCACCCTATGGTTGTCGTCGCAAAACCTAAAGGTGGTGTTCGGATCACCACTGACCTCTCCAAGCTCAACAGCCAGGTGTCTCGTCCTGCGCACCCTTCTCCCACGCCCTTTGCAGCTATACGCAGTGTGAACCCGAAGGCGCGCTTCTTCACGACGATTGACGCCTTGTGTGGATACTGGCAGATAAAGCTTGCCGAAGAAGACCGACCACTCACAACTTTCATCACCCCGCATGGACGTTACAGTTATTGCCGTGGCCCCATGGGATTCGCCGCTACAGGAGACGCTTTCTGTCTTCGAGGTGATATGGCTCTACAAGGTCTGGCAAACTGCGTGAAAGTGGTTGACGACATACTCGTGTATGACGAGGATTATATGGATCACTATCCTCTAACTACAGCCCAATCAGTCTAACATCAATAGTAGGCAAATTACTGGAAGCAATCATTTCAAACTCTATTCGAAATCACCTGGAGAAGCACAGATTGATCAATGATTCCCAGCATGGCTTCACAAGCTGACGTTCTTGCCTAACTAATCTATTAACATTCTTTTCATCAGTTTTCGAATCAGTGGACGAGGGGCACAATTATGATGTGGTATATCTCGACTTTAGCAAAGCCTTCGACAGAGTACCCCACGAAAGACTAATTAGAAAGGTAGAAGCTCATGGCATCAAAGGTGACATCCTTAAATGGATTAGGGCGTGGTTACAGGACAGGAAACAGCGAGTGAGCATTAACGGCACTAAGTCCCATTGGGGCAACGTCACAAGTGGAGTTCCCCAAGGCTCAGTACTTGGACCTTTATTGTTTATTATATACATAAACGACATAGATATCGGCATAGACAGCAACATAAGTAAATTTGCTGATGATACTAAAATAGGACGTGTTATCAAATCTGACGAGGACTCGGCAAAACTACAGGAGGATCTAAACAAATTTTTCGAATGGTCTGAAAAATGGCAGATGAAATTCAACATAGACAAATGTAAAGTACTCAGTATAGGAAATGTAAACAGGGAAACCAGATACCAGATGAACAACGATGCCATAGAGAAATCCGACTGCGAGAGAGATTTAGGAGTAATGATAAGTAGGAACCTTAAGCCGAGTAAACAATGTGTTTTTGCTCGAAACAAGGCTAATAAAGTACTTGGGTTCATACAAAGGAGTGTTAGTTACAAGACTAGCGAGGTCATCCTAAAACTGTATCTTGCTCTTGTGAGACCACACCTGGATTACGCAGTCCAGTTCTGGTCACCGTATTACAGAATGGATATAGAATCCTTGGAAAGAATTCAGAGGAGAATGACAAGACTAATCCCGGGTATCAGGAACCTTGAGTATAGAGACAGGTTAAAGCATCTTAATTTGCACTCCCTTGAGAGACGTAGAGCGAGGGGCGACCTGATAGAGGTGTATAAATGGAAGGCAGGGCTAAACAAAGGGGACATTACAAAGGTACTCAAATTATCCAACCAGGGGCGAACTCGTAACAATGGTTTTAAATTGGACAAATTTAGATTTAGGCGTGAAATAGGTAAACACTGGTTTGGAAACAGAGTAGTGGATGAATGGAACAAGTTACCAAATATCATCATTAACTCGAATACGCTGAATTGCTTCAAACATAGGTTGGATGCTCATATGAGCAATAGGGGTTGGGTGTAAACGGGACTGCCCAGTATGGGCCAATAGGCCCGCTGCAGTTTCCTCCATTCTTATGTTCTTATGTTCTTATGTATCTACGAGGTACTCAACAGGTGCCGGATGCACGGCATTACCCTAAATGCCGACAAGTTTGTTCTGGCCAGGTCTTCAGTTGACTTTTGTGGGTACACCCTCTCAGGGAATGGTATCGCAGCTGACACAGAAAAGGTCCGCGCCATCACGGATTTTCCCACCCCTGCTAACCTCACCGACTTGAGGTCCTTCATCAGTCTCGTCAACCAGTTAGCAGAGTTTTCGTCGGACATCTCCGCAGCTGCCCAACCACTTCGCCCCCTGATGAGCCCCAAGAGGACATTCCTGTGGACCCCCGACCACGACAAGGCCTTCCAGCAAGTGAAACAGGCCCAATCTAGTCCACCTGTCCTCGCCACGTTTGACCCAGCCTTGCCGACGGTTCTGCAGACAAATGCCTCACGCTTGTACGGCGTGGGATACGCCCTACTGCAGGATCATGGTGGAGGGCAGTTCCGGCTCGTCCAGTGTGGCTCGCGTTTCCTCTCTGACACTGAGACGCGCTACGCCACTATTGAGTTGGAGCTGTTGGCTGTGGTTTGGGCGATGTCCAAGTGCAGGTTTTACCTCATAGGCCTGCAACACTTTCACCTAGTGACCGACCATCGCCCGCTTGTCCCGATCCTCAACCACTACACGCTGGACGCCGTTGAGAACCCTCGCCTCCAGCGTCTGAAAGAGAAGCTCTCGGCGTACATCTTCACAGCAGTGTGGCGTGCTGGTAAGGAGCTCTGCATCCCTGATGCCTCATCCTGCTCTCCTGTCAGCCGCCCTACTCCAGAAGACCATGTGCTCGACGCCGACCTCGCTCTTTCCGTCAGGACTGTGGTCACTCTCCATGCCGTCCAATCCCTTCGTTCGGACCTGTCACCAGATGACGACAAGGCAATGGAGGACCTTCGAACAGCGGCCCGAGATGACCCTTCCTACGTCCGACTTGTCGAGTGTGTGAGGAATGGATTTCCTAGCAACCGCTACGATCTTCACAACATCCTGCTCCCGTATTGGAAACTCCGCAATGAACTCTACTGCAACGGAGACCTTGTTCTGTACGGAGCACGTGTAGCTGTCCCTGCTGCATCACGTCCCCACGTCTTGGCTCGCCTTCACGACAGTCACCGTGGAGCTGAAGCCACCAAACGACGTGCACGACAGACTGTGTTCTGGCCCGGCATCAACTCCGACATCTCCAATGTTGTCCGTGCGTGTGAGCCCTGCCAAGTATTACAACCCAGCCAGCACCAGGAACCCTTCATGAGTGACGACAACCCCACCCGCACCTTTGAGTCTGTGTCAGCCGACTTTTTCTCTGTGTCAGGAAAGTCCTTCCTTGTTATCATCGACCGTCTCTCTGGTTGGCCGGTTGTCATCAAGTGCAGTAATGACACGACGTCTGCCGCCACCATCAGCAAGTTCCGCCACTACTTCCGTGACGTGGGCGTTCCTGTGCGCCTGCGAACCGACGGAGGGCCTCAGTTCACAAGCCGGGACTTTGCTGTGTTCCTCGACCGATGGGGAGTCCGGCACGTGTTGTCATCGCCCCATTACCCGCAGTCCAACGGCCACGCTGAGGCTGCTGTCAAATCCCTGAAGCACCTCATCCTTAAGGTGGCCCCTTCTGGGAACATTGACTGCGAGGCCTTCGACCGGGGGTCTTCTTGAACTCCGCAACACACCTAACTACACCGGACGCTCCCCTGCCCAGGTTTTGTATGGACGCCCCCTTCGTTCTTGTGTCCCTGCTCACCCTCAATCCTTCTCCAAGGAGTGGCAGGCCAAGACAGAGGATTGTGATCGCCGAGCCGCCGAACGTGTTCAGGACGTCGTCGCCCGCTACAACGACCACGCCCGTTCTCTCCCCAGGTTGAGTGTCGGCACCCAAGTCCGTGTTCAGGACCCGACCTCCCTACGTTGGGACAAAGTAGGCGTAGTCATGGGTCTCGGTAGGTCACGGGACTACCAGGTGCGGTTACCCAGTGGTCGTGTGTGGTGGAGGAACCGCCGTTTTCTCCGCCCAGTAACAATGCCTTCTGCTGACCCCGCCACCAGTGTTGAGTCCCATACCCTCCCCAGTGATCTAGTCCCTCGACGCTCAGAACGGATC
>CAUDMG010003825.1:605000-663463 GCA_958450375.1 Homarus gammarus
CCGTGCACAAAAAAAATGTTGCTTATTAATTAATTAAGATTATAATACGTATTTATGTACTGTTTCGTTGTGATGAAGTTAATAGGAACGAAAATTTTCCAGCTTCAGAAAAAGCGCAATAAAAAGTGATGAATCGTTTATTAGTAGAAAAAATAAACATGAATACTGGTGTAGTGGACGTCTCCCCTACAAGCTGCCACGCCACCACCTGTTACCGCCTTCCCTAGCAACCAAGCGTATCCGCATTCCATTGCCCGCCGTATCTTAGCAACGGAACTAGTCACCGGCTACTTCTCGGGTTTTCCCACCATGACTCATAGCCGCTGCTGGGTGTATATAAGCTCTGTCTCTCCATTGAGATTCATTCTGACCAATCTTCTTGAACAAGCAACATCTCCTCCAGCAAGCTCCACACTGTTAACATTTCATTCAACCAGGAGGCCAGCAACAGGCAACATCTTCTCTAACGGAGCTCCTGCACACATACCTCCTTCGACAAGCTACTCACCGCACGTCTCTACCAAGCAGCCCCTCACCACACAGCACCTCCAGCACCAGACTGTCTATCATATAACTTATATATTATACAAGAAAACCACATTAGAGTTTCCTTCCATCCTGAGTGCTAGACAACTTTAAGATCTCGATACCCCTACAATGGTGACTCCCGGAGATAAGCACTCACACAGGATGGAGGACGGACGGATCTCTCTGCCGATTTTCAACCACAACGTCGAGGACTGGCTTGACCATGTGGAAGCAGCCCTCGCCGGCTCACGAGCGACCGACGAACAAAAGTATTGCGCCCTGCTTTGTGCCTTACCCACGGAAGTGGCCACGCGGGTCTCACAAACCATTTCCAACCCTCCAGATCACAACAAATTCGCTACCCTGCGGGCTGCCTTGAAGACGTGTTATCAACAGACCAGCCCCAATCTCCTGCAAGATCTATCCTCTACCTCCCTCGGGAACTCAACCCCGGGACGTCTCTGGGAGGAGATGTGTCGGCTGAACTCCCGTCACACAGACAGACTCCCCGACTCTATCCTGCGCCAGCTTCACGCACAAAAGCTACCCACAGAAGTACGCAACATCCTGTCCGCAGTAGATTACTCTACGACACCGGAACTATATGCAACCGCGGCAGATAGAATTTTTAACGAATGCGCTGCTGCACCCCTTGCCGCCACGGTCACACCAGTACCTACCATCGAACTTGTAAGCCGGGTCAACACCCCTCAGCCGAGCAATTCCTCACAAGACATCAAGGACCTGTTGCAAATTTTGAACCGCAGGATGGACACTGTTGAGCAGCTCTGCTCCTCCATACCCGCTGCTGCGCCGGTTCCTGACTCACACACTACGCCCTACAAGTTCCGACACACAGCAGCCAACCCCCAGCACAACAAATTTACCCTCTGCTGGTATCACCAGACTTTCGGCCGCTATGCTCGAAACTGTGAGCCCTATTGCACCTATTCGGGAAACGGCAACACCGGAGGCTGGTAGACGCCTCAGCCTCCGTCCCTCCAGGCGTCTCATTACTGCGCGTCACCGACCGCACCTCCGGCAAGAAGTTTCTCATCGACACCGGTTCATCGGTCAGCCTCATCCCTCCCTCACTACGAGACAAGTCAAAGCAACCCTCGTATGACCTGTTCGCTGCCAACGGTACCTCCATCGCCTCCTACGGCGTACGCACCCTCGCCTTAGACCTCGGTCTGCCCAAGACTCTGCGTTGGTTATTCGTGATAGCAGACGTGTCTCAACCCATCCTTGGTTTCGACTTCCTCACCTTCCACAAGCTCGGCGTCAAACCAAGTCATCTATGCCTCATTCATGAGCCTACAGCACGCAAGATCCAGGGTTCTCGTGCCAGACACACGGACGCTATCACCTGTCTTGCGCCTTCCAACGAGTTCTCCTCCCTGCTCGACGAATTCAAGGAGCTTTTCTCACCCCGAGTCTCCCTACCCCCACCACCTACGTCGGGAATTTTCCACCACATCGAAACCAAAGGACCACCAGTCTTTTCACGCCCTCGCCGCCTGCGCCCTGAGCTCCTGTACACAGCCAAAGCAGAATTCAACAAACTACTGCAAGACGGCATCATTCGCCCTTCAAGGAGTCCCTGGGCATCGCCTCTTCACATGGTTCCTAAGCAAACACCCGGCGAGTGGAGGGTGTGTGGCGACTACAGAGCCCTGAATCTCGTCACCAAACCTGACAGGTACCCTATTCCGCATGTCCAGGACTTTCACCACAAACTTCATGGCAAGACTATCTTCTCGAAGATCGACTTGGAGCGTGCCTTCCACCAGATCCCAGTAGCACCGGCAGATACCCAGAAGACAGCCATCACCACTCCGTTCGGACTCTTCGAGTACACTTTCATGAGTTTTGGCTTACGCAATGCAGCACAGACTTTCCAGAGGTTCATGGACCATATGCTTCGCGACCTCGATTTTGTCACCGTCTACATTGACGACATCCTCGTCGCATCTTCGACGCCTGCCGAGCACCACCACCACCTACAACTCCTTCTCCAACGCCTGCAGAACAACAACATGAAAGTTCATCCTGCTAAGTGCGTCTTTGGAACCTCGGCCATCGATTTCCTCGGTCACAGAGTCTCGCCCAGTGGCATACAACCCCTACCACAGAAGATAACCGCGATTAGGGAGTTCCCCAAACCTGAAACGGCGAAGAAACTCCGGGAGTTCCTGGGTTTAGTCAACTACTACCACCGCTTCATTGACAAAGCTGCCACCGTCCTAGCCCCCCTACACGACCTTCTCAAGGGACGCCCAAAGAAGTCTCACAAGTCTCTCATGTGGACTCAAGAGGCTACTACGGCATTCACCACTATCAAACAGCACATCACACGCCTCACCCTCCTGGCCCACCCCGCACCTAACGCCCGGACCACTCTCACAACAGACGCTTCTTCTACTGCAGTGGGCGCCGTCTTACAGCAGGAGATCAACGGAACTTTCATGCCCGTTGCTTTCTTCTCACAACGGCTTCAACCACCACACCTCAAGTACAGCGCTTTTGATCGAGAACTCCTGGCCATATACTTGGCTGTCAGACATTTCCAACACTTCCTCGAGGCCCGTCAGTTCACCATCTTCACTGATCACAAGCCCCTCGTCCACGCTTTCGCTTCAGCTTCCCAGTCACATACACCTCGTGTCCTGCGCCACTTGGCTTACATCTCGGAGTTCTCCAGCGACGTCCAACACATTAAAGGCAGCCACAACGAGATCGCCGACGCCCTCTCTCGTTGTATATCCACCATTCTTCCCTCATCTCCACCCATTGATTATGGGCAGCTAGCCGCGGCTCAAGAGAAAGACGAAGACCTGGCAGCTTACAAGACATCCCCCTCAGGCCTCATACTCCAAGAACTCCCTGTTCCTGGCACAAAGATAAAATTGTGGTGCGACGTATCCTGTGGACAGCCTAGACCGTTCGTGCCTCACGTCCACCGCCGCGCTGTTTTCGACCGCATCCATGGTCTCAGCCACCCGGGTGTGCGGGCCTCCCAGCGCCTCCTCACGCAACGTGTCGTCTGGCCCGGCATCAAGTCTGATACTAAGAAATGGGCTGCCCAGTGCCTGGCCTGCCAGTCCTCCAAAATACATCGTCACATACGGGCCCCCTTACAAGCCTTTCCTATTCCCAAAGGACGTTTTCAAGTAGTACACCTCGACATCGTGGGACCTCTTCCATCATCCTACGGTAGCACCTACATCTTCACCTGCATCGACCGTTTCACCAGGTGGACAGAAGCAATTCCCATGCCCAACGCTACAGCAGAGACTACTGTCCGCGCCTTCATGTCCGGTTGGGTTTCCCGTTTTGGCCCCCCCGCTACCGTAATCACTGACCGAGGAGTACAGTTTGAGTCACAACTCTGGCAGCACCTCCTACAGTTCCTCGGCACGTCTAGACAACGCACTACAGCATACCACCCTCAAGCCAACGGCATGGTAGAACGTTTTCACCGGCAGCTGAAGGACGCACTCAAGGCACAGCACGACCCTTACAGCTGGACTGATGCGCTTCCCTTAGTGCTCCTCGGCATCCGTGCGTCACACAAGGAGGATATGGACTGTAGCCCAGCAGATCTGACACTAGGCGAGCCCCTTCGGCTACCCGGGGATTTCTCACTCCCTCCTGATCCCAATCAAGCCACTCCAGCCGTTCGTCACGACTTACTCCAAAAGCTACGACAAGCAGTTTCTGCATTCAGAGCTACTGCTCCACGCCAGCCTACTCGGCGCCCTGAACACATCCCTCCTGCACTACTCACAGCCGAGTATGTTTTCGTCAGGCATGATGCTCACCGCAACCCATTACAACGCCCCTACGATGGACCCTTCCAGGTGGTTACCCGTTCTGCAAAGTTCCTGACAATTATCCGGAATGGCAGACATGACACCGTCAGCATAGACAGAGTCAAACCGGCCGCCTTACCCGTCGGGCCCCCAGCCCAGCAGCACCATCAACAAACTACGCCTGCACCAGTCCACCCGCAGTTACCACCGGCAGCAACACCACGCCCACGACATTTCTGGGCACCCTCTTTTCACCCTCATGTAGAACCTGCTCCTGTCATAGACCCTCCTCCTGTCATAGAACCTGAACCTGCTCCTGCCATGGACCCTCCTCCTGACGCAGCCCCTGCAGCAGCAGGAGCACAACAACCATTGCTTGTACAACCTCCTCTAATCCCAAACCCTCTTTCTCCTCCTAATTCTCCCACAGGTTTTGTGTCACTGGACGGAGTTGTTACACGTAGCGGTCGAGTCGTACATACACCTGCCCGGTATGTGTTATGTGTGGGACACAACCCGGACAACATCCAGCCTCCCGCCGCGCCGGGAGGGGAGGGGGAGTATTGTAGTGGACGTCTCCCCTACAAGCTGCCACGCCACCACCTGTTACCGCCTTCCCTAGCAACCAAGCGTATCCGCATTCCATTGCCCGCCGTATCTTAGCAACGGAACTAGTCACCGGCTACTTCTCGGGTTTTCCCACCATGACTCATAGCCGCTGCTGGGTGTATATAAGCTCTGTCTCTCCATTGAGATTCATTCTGACCAATCTTCTTGAACAAGCAACATCTCCTCCAGCAAGCTCCACACTATTAACATTTCATTCAACCAGGAGGCCAGCAACAGGCAACATCTTCTCTAACGGAGCTCCTGCACACATACCTCCTTCGACAAGCTACTCACCGCACGTCTCTACCAAGCAGCCCCTCACCACACAGCACCTCCAGCACCAGACTGTCTATCATATAACTTATATATTATACAAGAAAACCACATTAGAGTTTCCTTCCATCCTGAGTGCTAGACAACTTTAATATCTCGATACCCCTACACTGGTACTATTACCGGTATTTATTATTATTAATGTTATTATTGTTGGTAGTAGTAGTATATTATTATTATTATTATTATTATTATTATTATTATTATATTTGCAGAAGTAGTAGTAATAGTAGTAGTAGTAGCATTTTATCATTATTAATAATAATAATATTATTATTATAAGGGTACACTGATCAAAAGGGATACATTTCAATAGTTCAAAGATTAAAAATGGCTAGGCTAGGTTAGGTTAGGTTAGGTTAGGTTAGGTTAGGTTAGGGATATGGGAAATTTGTTAGGTTGTTCTGGATAAATCCAGAAAAAAAATCGCAGAAAAGTTACCTCACCTAACTTCTGACTTTTTTGTCCTGGTGACTAACCAGGCTAGATATACAGCCATAAACCGAAATATCAAAAGAAAGTGAGGTTTGGGATAGCGAGAGAAGACATACTGATCAATATGACACATTGCCCCACTTGAATTATTCAGTACACAATAGATAGCATCAGCCATAGCACACTTAAGGCCTGACACATCTTACTGGGGGTAGGACTTTCGACTTAGTTGTCACGTTTGGCTGGGAAGGTAGTGGGAGTTGGATGTAATTGTCGCTCTTGGCGGGAAATGACATGGACATGATAATAAAAGTACTGGTAGGTATTGTCTCTTTTAGCGGGTGTTTCGACCCTTGGCCTCATAGGGTGTAACAATATCACAAATTCAACTTCGTACTATAGGCCCAGGGACAGATCCCACCAAATTTTCACCTCATTACTATGGGGAATATTGAAATTCATAAGTAGATTTAATTACAAAATATATTAACAAACAAACAAACAATAAAACAAGTATACCCGTATGTACAAAAATAAATAAATGCAAATTAAATGTGAACAAATAAACTACTCAACCGAGTGACAAAATAACGAACATCAAACTACTAATAAAACACGTATTTAGTCTAGACACTACCCTGAACAACGTGGTTACTGGTTATCCAACACACGTAACTCATAAACAAGTAAGTTATTTACCGTTGAATTCTAAAATGTGACTACCCACAGTCTCACATATAAATCACTATATAATACTTGGTGTTCTTAAAAATCGATCAAGGTTAACACAGTATACTGTGGGGTTCAGGATGTTTGGTTCTCACTCAGGATGGGATGGAGAAAGGAAACTCACAATGTGCTCTCATGTATACATGTTGTATTGGATGTACAATGCAGCTTGGTGCTGGGAAGGCAGCATGGTTACAAGCGTGATGTAGAGAGAGCTGGTTGGTGAGGATGCTCGGAGGAGGATCAGCTTGTGGGTCGCCATGCTCGCCGGCGGGAGCGAGGACCGCCAGGCAGGCGGAGGAGGTGTTGCTGGCTTGTTGGTGGAGGTAGAAAGAGACAGGTCACCACGAGGTCAGGTCTTAAATAGCGGGGGGTAGGCGTGGCTTAGTAGTTGACCCCCGTATGGCGGCGCTGGTTGACCTAGACCACGAGGCACACACTGTGGAATTCGTGGGGTCGGCTACGCAGCGACAAACAGCGTTTGTAAGAGAGAAATCCACTACAATACTCCCTCTTCCCTCCAGGCGGTGTAGGAGACTTGTTGTCTGCAGGGTTGCATAGCTCATGTGAGGCAGAACGGGCGGTGCATGCCTCATGTGCGACAACGGCGATGGCGTGGATGAGCCGGTCGCTGGGGACAACTGTCTAGATACACAGTATCTGTGGGAGTAGAGAGGGAGAAAAAGGGTGTGTGGAGGCGATGAATGTTGTGCTTCCCTCACGACAGGTACAGAGTCGTCAGATGCGCCTGCTGGGGTGTGTGGGCCTGGGTCAGGAGCAGGGGCTGCGTCAGCAGAAGCGGATGAGGGCTCATGACAGCAGCTGGGTCCACGACAGCAGCAGGGTGCAGGACATTAGCAGGGAGTACCTGAGGGAGAAAAGAGGGGTGTGTGGGTCGGCGTCAGGAACAGAGGCCGCGTCAAGGGCGGCAGGGGTTACTGCTGGGCCGGGGGCGGCGTCTGAGGCAGGACGGGTGTGCTGGGGTCGGTAGGACGTGGTGCTTGGGGCAGGAAGAGGAGCGGGTGTCTGCTTAGAGTAGCAGAGCTGCTCTAGGGTGTCTAACCTGCGGTGTAGAGACAGTAGTTGTAGAGCCCATGAGAGCTGCTTCTGTGTGGATAAGCCAGTTTTCCATGTTGCTTGAAGACTGGGAGAGTGATCAGTTTCTCCTCCATCCTGTGTGAGTGCGAATCTCCGGGAGTCACCATTTGTGGGGTATGGGTTGTTTGGTTCACACTCAGGATGGAATGGAGAAAGGAAGCTCACAATGTGCTCTCTATATACATGTTGAATTGGATGTACAATGCAGCTTGTTGCTGGGAAGGCAGCATGGTTACAAGCGTGATGTAGAGAGAGCTGGTTGGTGAGGACACTCAGAGAAGGACAGCTTGTGGGTCGCCATGCTCGCCGGCGGGAGAGAGGACCGCCAGGCAGGCGGAGGAGGAGCGAGGGCCGCCAGGCAGCGGCGGAGGAGGAGGTGTTGCTGGCTGGTTGGTGTAGGTAGAAAGAGGCAGGTCACCACGAGGTCAGGTCTTAAATAGCGGGGGGTAGGCGTGGCTTAGTAGTTGTCCCCAGCTCCGCGATGTATGGCGGCGTTGGTTGACCAAGACCACGAGGCATACACTGTGGAATTAGTGGGGTCGGTTACTCAGCGACAAACAGCGTTTGTAGGGGAGAATTCCACTACAATACCACTAGAAATATAAAATAGGAGAGGAGATTGTAGTGGACGTCTCCCCTACAACTGCGTAGCCGCATTCCAATGCCACAGTATCCTAGCAACCAGCCACCTGCTACGTCTTCCCTAGCAACCAAACGAGCGACCCAGGGGGGGGGGGGGGGGGTGGGGGGCGTCACCAGATGCCACAGTATCCTAGCAACCAGCCACCAGCTGCTACTGTATCCTAGCAACGGGTCGAGAAACCGGCGACTTCCCACGGTTTACTTCCCCGGCGGCTGTGTATATAAGCTCTGTCTCTCCACTGAGATTCATTCTGCTCTCGGTTCCTGAACACGCAACACCTCCTCCAAGCAAGCTCCTCGCTGTACCGCTCTCATTCAACCTGGAGGCCAGCAACAGGCAACATCTTCTCTAACGAAGCTCCTGCACATCTCCCTCCTCCAACAGGCAACTCACAGAACGTGTCTACTGAGCAGTTCCTCACCACACGGCATCTCCAGCACCAGACTGTCTACCATATAACTTATATTATATAAGAAAACCACCACCTTAGAGTTTCCATCCATCCTGAGCGCTAGAAAACATAATATCACGAAACCCTACAAGATACTTATCTTACAACTGGCAGCCCAATACTAAAGCCACCCGGGTCTGAGCAAGGTAGGTATTGTGGGGTATGAGATATTGGTTCACACTCAGGATGGGATGGAGAAAGGAAACTCACAATGTGCTCACTGTATACATATCGTATTGGATGTACAATGCAGCTTGGTGCTGGGTAGGTAGCATGGTAATAAGCGTTGAGTAGAGAGAGCTGGGTGGTGAGGGTGCCCAGAGTGATGGCACGCGGCTTGAGGGACGCCTAGGTCGCCGGCGGGAGCGGGAGCCGCCAGGCTGGCGCGGAGGAGGAGGTGTTGCTTGCTGGTGGCACTGGGGAGAAAAAGAGGGTGGTCACAGCGGTGTCAGGCCTTATAAGGCGGGGGTAGGCGTGGGTTGATAGTTGACCCCCGTTCCGGAGGGGGCGCTGGAGGCATAAGCTGGGGCATTCGAGAAGGTTCGGTGCTTGTAGGGGAGGAATCCACTACAGTATCTACCTACCTTGGCTCTGAGAGGTAAACCTAAGCGAGTAGAGGTGGGCGGAAATGACGTCATAAACAAAAGACGTCCAAGTTGCGAATCCACAAATAGCTATCAAAAGCTCACTCATTCATTAGTATTCGAGACTAATACAATAAACATTACTTTGTTTTACCTAACACATTGAAACTAATGTTACTACATTTCAAGTATAACATAAAATATATAAATTTTAACTGCTTCAGTGTGTACACAACGAATCAGTCATAGTTCATATGCCGACCAGTAATCTATTCATTGGTTCTTATTCCGACACTCGTAGCAGCTGGTTTTGTCGCTCTTGGCGGGAAATGATGCGTACATGATAATTAAAGTGTTGGTATATATTGTCTCCTTTGGCGGGGAAATGACGAAGTAATGATATATAGCCTAATATATTGGTAGAAATAGAGGGTATTGGTGGGAAACATGGTAATGAGATATGAATATACTGAAATAAATTGGATCTTTTTTTGCTTTCTATTTCATTTCCTTTACTTTATTTTCTTTTATTCCAGAAATACTAATTGGCGTAACGAGCCTTGTACTTCAGGTGAAGATAGACGAAAAGCCAAGTGTTGACGGGAATAGGAGTTACTGGGGTAAAGTAATGGCAGGTAGTTAAAGGGAAAGTAGTGTTGTTAAGTTAATGAGGCTTTTTTTTTTTTTTTTACAGGGATTAGCCCACCCGGGCACAGGTCACTGACCCACATCGGGGCCTGGGGGGGATGTAATAATAATAATAATATTTAATAATTAATAAAAATAGATAAAAATTATAACCCCCCAAAAATACAATAACCATAAATACAATAACTATAAATAAATACACAAACGAAAAAATAAATCAAGAGTGAGAAACGATATACAGTATGTTGTGTTGTCAATAGTAAGAGAAACAATTGAGACCCTGCAATTGTGTGTAAATGAGGCAGAAAGTCAGATCAGCAACCTGGGACTTGGTCACAATTTTCGTGATGCCATATGGCAGCAGGGTCTACCATTAGACAACACATTATGCTTCCAATATCTTCCCAGGCGGTAGTACCTCCCTGTTTGATAGCTGTTGGAAGTTCATGGGGAAGTATTGGTGGGAGGTTAGGAAAGTATTGTTGAAAAATTAATGAGGAACTAGTGGTGGGAAATTAACTCTTTGGTTGCGGGGGGTTAATCTAAGCTGAATAAAATCGTCTGGCGGTAGTCAAAACAAAATGGCAAGTGCGGGAATTGCAGCGAAAGGGTTAAAGGGAAAGTATTGTTGGAAAGTTAAATGGAAAAGTAGTGATGGAAAGCTAATGGGGAAGTAGTGGTGGAAAGTTTAAGGGGAAAATAGAGTTGGGAAGTTAATGGGGATATTGGTGGGAAAGTAATGGTGGAAAGTTAATGGGGAAAGTAGTGTTGGAAAGTTAATGGGGGAGTAGTGGTGGAAAGTTAATGGGGGTATTGGTGGGAAGTTAATGGGGGTATTGGTGGAAGTTAATGGGGAAAGTAGTGGTGGAAAGTTAATGGAGAAAGTAGTGGTGAAAAGTTAATGGAGAAAGTAGTGGTGAAAAGTTAATGGGTAAAGTAATGGTGGAGAGTTAATGGAGGTAAGTAGTGGTGGAAAATTAATGGGGAAAGTAGTGGTGGAAGGTTAATGGGGAAAGTAGTGGTGGAAAGCTAATGGGGAAAGTAGTGGTGGAAAGCTAATGGGGAAAGTAGTGGTGGAAAGTTAATGGGGGAAGTAGTGGTGAAAAGTTAATGGAGAAAGTAGTGGTGAAAAGTTAATGGGTAAAGTAATGGTGGAGAGTTAATGGAGGTACGTAGTAGTGGAAAATTAATGGGGAAAGTAGTGGTGGAAGGTTAATGGGGAAAGTAGTGGTGGAAAGCTAATGGGGAAAGTAGTGGTGGAAAGTTAATGGGGGAAGTAGTGGTGGAAACTTAGCGGGGGAAAAGTAAAGAGGGAAACAGTAGCAGTGCTGGCGGTAATGGCTAGGTGTAGTGGGTGTAGGCAACTAGTGTACAGGTAGTGGCTAGGCGTAGTGGGTGTAGGTACCTAGTGTACAGGTAGTGGCTAGGCGTAGTGGGTGTAGGTACCTAGTGTACAGGTAGTGGCTAGGTGTAGTGGGTGTAGGCACCTAGTGTACAGGTAGTAGCTAGGTGTAGTGGGTGTAGGCACCTAGTGTACAGGTAGTGGCCAGGTGTAGTGGGTGTAGGTACCTAGTGTACAGGTAGTGGCTAGGTGTAGTGGGTGTAGGTACCTAGTGTACAGGTAGTGGCTAGGTGTAGGAACCTAGTGTACAGGTAGTGGCTAGGTGTAGTGGGTGTAGGAACCTAGTGTACAGGTAGTAGCTAGGTGTAGTGGGTGTAGGCACCTAGTGTACAGGTAGTGGCCAGGTGTAGTGGGTGTAGGTACCTAGTGTACAGGTAGTGGCTAGGTGTAGTGGGTGTAGGTACCTAGTGTACAGGTAGTGGCTAGGTGTAGTGGGTGTAGGCACCTAGTGTATAGGTAGTAGCTAGGTGTAGTGGGTGTAGGTACCTAGTGTACAGGTAGTAGCTAGGTGTAGTGGGTGTAGGTACCTAGTGTACAGGTAGTAGCTAGGTGTAGTGGGTGTAGGTACCTAGTGTACAGGTAGTAGCTAGGTGTAGTGGGTGTAGGTACCTAGTGTACAGGTAGTAGCTAGGTGTAGTGGGTGTAGGTACCTAGTGTACAGGTAGTGGCCAGGTGTAGTGGGTGTAGGAACCTAGTGTACAGGTAGTGGCTAGGTGTAGTGGGTGTAGGTACCTAGTGTACAGGTAGTAGCTAGGTGTAGTGGGTGTAGGTACCTAGTGTACAGGTAGTAGCTAGGTGTAGTGGGTGTAGGCACCTAGTGTACAGGTAGTGGCTAGGTGTAGTGGGTGTAGGTACCTAGTGTACAGGTAGTAGCTAGGTGTAGTCCGACTAATAAACAGTATTGATCTCAGTCTGGATGTGTACACGTCCTAGAACAGAATAACACAGGTTCTGTTGTCGTGGTAACATGTTCGCTACACCATTGAGTCGAGATACATACAAATTTTACGGTGAATATTTTCCTCGTAGCTGAAGATGACACAATGTAGCTAACATGAACGAATGTCACTGAGACTCTACCTACAGCACACATCAGAATACATTAGTCTACATAATCTTTGGAAATGTTTATTATTATACAGGGAATTGGTTCACTGGGTCACCTGAAGATTAGTCAAACCAGCTTATATCACCTTATGGGGACCGATCCAGGAACCTAACCCAACCTGACATAACTCCTTGGGTATAGTGTTATTACAATGTTGAATCACCAGGTGACATAAGCTGAGTGCTGTGTTACTCTTCACGTAATGTTTCTACTTTTGTCAGGTGTTAAGTGAACATGGCGTTGGGTGATATTTTGTGTGTGTGTGTGTGTGTGTGTGTGTTGTGTGTTGTGTGTGTGTGTGTGCGCGCTTCTAGTGGGAAAAGACCTGAACGAGTAAACACTCAAACAGATGTTTTTGCTCAGAACAGCATTCATCTCTGGTTCCTGTTCAATAATTTCCATCAGTTATAGAGAAAGGTAGTTTTAGTAATGTTAATAGAGGAAGGTAATCATAGAAGTAATTGTAGAGGAAAATAGAATTAGCAATAATTATAGCGTGACAGCTTACTGGGGCTGGCCTTTGTACTGTACATGAACTAGACCAATGTGGTGCAGGGTTGTGCTCGCTCACCTGCAGTTCCCGTTGTGTGTCACGAGCTCAAGGTGGAATGTACAAGCCAATGTTTACAGTGGCCATGATAGTAGTGTGTGTGTGCGTGCGTGCGTGGGTGGTATCGTGTTTTTTATAGTAACAGGTAATATTTGAGCTTACCTTAGAGCTGTGTGACTTGTGGAAACTTTGTTTATCGTCACGTGAGTATGCTTATTGAATGTTGGGGTGTTGCATGCAGTGTGTAGCGGGCTGATGCGCTTTTGTTTTGTGTAGATGATGTAAGTGCATAGATAGATAAACAGATAAATAGATAGATACTCAGTAAAATCGTTGTGTATTGATTCAACATATACAGTATATAGACTGTGCAAGTATACAAGGAATATAGACATTGGGGATATACAAACAATGGTAAACAGTAAATCTATTCGACCAAGGAGAATCAATAAAGCATAAGCTTTTATCCAGTAATAGAAAAACTGCAAATAGTCAGGTTCATAATCCATCGATTAGATAAACTTTTTTTATATCTCAGGAAACTATAAGTTTTGGGAAGTTTGACGATATCCTGGACCCCCCCCCCCCACCCCACCCAAAAAAAAAACCCTGTTATTTTCCCAAGTCTATATGGTGGTCATCTTGGATTTTCCAAATGGCGACTACTGATAACTAATTTCCTACAATATCTCCAATACTAAGCCAGGAAGGCTTCTAATTTTAGTGGCATTATTGGCATTATTGTTAAGAAAATCAAACGAACTACTCTATACTCCTATAAAAACTCTCCTGATAGTTCACTGTATATTACAGCTCAAAGTTTTTGCTAAAATATTCTACCGGTGTACAGCCCTGTATATTTATTTTAAGTAAATTTCTTCTCATCTCATATATATATATATATATATATATATATATATATATATATATATATATATATATATATATATATATATATATATACGCTCATAGCAAAGTCTTGAGCGGACCTTTTCTTTTGGATCCGTTCTGAGCGTCGAGGGACTTCATCACTGGGAAGGGTATGGGACTCAACACTGGTGGCGGGGCCAGCAGAAGGCATTGTTACGGGTCGGAGAAAACGGCGGTTCCTCCACCACACACGACCACTGGGTAACCGCACCTGGTAGTCCCGTGACCTGCCGAGACCCATAACTACGCCTACTTTGTCCCAACGTAGGGAGGTCGGGTCCTGAACACGGACTTGGGTGCCGACACTCAACCTGGGGAGAGAACGAGCGTGGTCATTGTAGCGGGCGACGACGTCCTGAACACGTTCGGCGGCTCGGCGATCACAATCCTCTGTCTTGGCCTGCCACTCCTTGGAGAAGGATTGAGGGTGAGCAGGGACACAAGAACGAAGGGGGCGTCCATACAAAACCTGGGCAGGGGAGCGTCCGGTGTAGTTAGGTGTGTTGCGGAGTTCAAGAAGACCCCTGTCGAAGGCCTCGCAGTCAATGTTCCCAGAAGGGGCCACCTTAAGGATGAGGTGCTTCAGGGATTTGACAGCAGCCTCAGCGTGGCCGTTGGACTGCGGGTAATGGGGCGATGACAACACATGCCGGACTCCCCATCGGTCAAGGAACACAGCAAAGTCCCGGCTTGTGAACTGAGGCCCTCCGTCGGTTCGCAGGCGTACAGGAACGCCCACGTCACGGAAGTAGTGGCGGAACTTGCTGATGGTGGCGGCAGACGTCGTGTCATTACCGCACTTGATGACAACCGGCCAACCAGAGAGACGGTCGACGATAACGAGGAAGGACTTTCCTGACACACAGAAAAAGTCGGCCGACACAGACTCAAAGGGGCGGGTGGGGTTGTCGTCACTCATAAAGGGTTCCTGCTGCTGGCTGGGTTGTAATACTTGGCAGGGCTCACACGCACGGACAACATTGGAGATGTCGGAGTTGATGCCGGGCCAGAACACAGTCTGTCGTGCACGTCGTTTGGTGGCCTCAACTCCACGGTGACTGTCGTGAAGGCGGGCCAAGGCGTGGGGACGTGATGCAGCAGGGACAACTACACGTGCTCCGTACAGAACAAGGTCTCCGTCGCAGTAGAGTTCATCGCGGAGTTTCCAATACGGGAGCAGGGTGTTGTGAAGATCGTAGCGGTTGCTAGGAAATCCATTCCTCACACACTCGACAAGTCGGACGTAGGAAGGGTCATCTCGGGCCGCTGTTCGAAGGTCCTCCATTGCCTTGTCGTCATCTGGTGACAGGTCCGAACGAAGGGATTGGACGGCATGGAGAGTGACCACAGTCCTGACGGAAAGAGCGAGGTCGGCGTCGAGTACATGGTCTTCTGGAGTAGGGCGGCTGACAGGAGAGCGGGATAAGGCATCAGGGATGCAGAGCTCCTTACCAGCACGCCACACTGCAGTGAAGATGTACGCCGAGAGCTTCTCTTTCAGACGCTGGAGGCGAGGGTTCTCAACAGCGTCTAGCGTGTAGTGGTTGAGGATCGGGACAAGCGGGCGATGGTCGGTCACTAGGTGAAAGTATTGCAGGCCTATGAGGTAAAACCTGCACTTGGACATCGCCCAAACCGCAGCCAACAGCTCCAACTCAATAGTGGCGTAGCGCGTCTCAGTGTCAGAGAGGAAACGCGAGCCACACTGGACGAGCCGGAACTGCCCTCCACCATGATCCTGCAGTAGGGCGTATCCCACGCCATACAAGCGTGAGGCATCTGTCTGCAGAACTGTCGGCAAGGCTGGGTCAAACGTGGCGAGGACAGGTGGACGAGACAGGGCCTGTTTCACTTGCTGGAAGGCCTTGTCGTGGTCGGGGGTCCACAGGAATGTCCTCTTGGGGCTCATCAGGGGGCGAAGTGGTTGAGCAGCTGCAGAGATGTCCGACGAAAACTCTGCTAGCTGGTTGACGAGACCGATGAAGGACCTCAAGTCGGTCAGGTTAGCAGGGGTGGGAAAATCCGTAATGGCGCGGACCTTTTCCGGGTCAGCTGCGATACCATTCCCTGAGAGGGTGTACCCACAAAAGTCAACTGAAGAGCTGGCCAGAACAAACTTGTCGGCATTTAGGGTAATGCCGTGCTTCCGGCACCTGTTGAGTACCTCGTAGATACGGCAGAGGTGATCCATATAATCCTCGTCGTACACGAGTATGTCGTCGACCACTTTCACGCAGTTTGCCAGACCTTGTAGAGCCATATCACCTCGAAGACAGAAAGCGTCTCCTGTAGCGGCGAATCCCATGGGGCCACGGCAATAACTGTAACGTCCATGCGGGGTGATGAAAGTTGTGAGTGGTCGGTCTTCTTCGGCAAGCTCTATCTGCCAGTATCCACACAGGGCGTCCATCGTCGTGAAGAAGCGCGCCTTCGGGTTCACACTGCGCATAGCTGCAAAGGGCGTGGGAGAAGGGTGCGCAGGACGAGACACCTGGTTGTTGAGCTTGGAAAGGTCAGTGGTGATCCGAACACCACCTTTAGGTTTTGCGACGACAACCATCGGGTGACACCATGGAGACGGGTCATCGCCGGTTGGTACAATAATTTCTTGGGCGACCATGGAGTCCAGCTCGTTTTTGACCGCCTCGCGGAAGGCCAGGGGAACCAGTCGAGGGGTGTAAATAGCGAATGGCTTCGTGTCGTCCCTCAGGTGGATCCTCATGGGGGGGCCTGCCATCTTCTTGAGAGGCTTGGATTCCAGAGCGGACTTGGTCACCAGAACGTCGCTGAATTCCTTCAGGAAGTACTTCCGAGCATCCGAAGGAGAGGTGTCACTGGCAAGAGGCAGGGGTAGGGCGGCAGCAGGGTCGTTGCTGCTCCCTTTTCGCACCCTGTTGGCGTGTTTTACCTCAAGAATAGGTTTGGGGAAGTCCTGGGAGATGATGGCCAACTCCTGACAATGTCTGTAGGACAGCAAAGGAGTCTGGACACCGTTATGCACATCAATCCAGGCTTGACACGACCTGTTGCCAAAGGTGACTTGTGCTTGGAGTGAACCCAGGGCCGGGGTCATCTGTGAACCATCTGCCATAAAGCGGAGATCCTTGGGGGGCGGTCCTAGATCACTTGGAGAGAGCCCCAAGCATTGCAAATGCTGGGGACCGATGACTGTAGCATCAGCGCCGGTGTCGGGCAACATCTGAAGACGGGATGAAGCACTGCGGTAGGTCACAATGACACTGATGTACTGGGGGACTTTGGTCCTGGGACGCTGGGGGGAGCACACATTCCTAATGTGGCTCGAGCGTTGTCAAGAGTCGTCGTACCTCTGATTGGAAGACTGTGGGCGGCCCTCTCTGGTGGAGGGGGGCTGAAGCTTCCGCCGACGCGGTCCCTTGGGTATGTTGGAAAGGCAACACTTGTCATAGTGGCCCAGACGACCACACACATTGCACTGGACGCGTTTGGCTGGGCACCGTACTGTGAGTGACCAGTGGCCCTTACGGTCACAACTGTTGCAGGTAGACTGAGCAGCTGGACACACCTGTGTTCCGTGCTGCTTACCACAGTTGTTGCAAAATAAACCGGGCGTGGACGTGGTGGGCGAAGGCGTAGGAACAGACTTCTTGTCCTTCTTGTACCGGGACACAGCGCGTACAGCTGTAGGGGGAGCACGGATGGCAGAGGTGGCACACCTGGCAGCCTCATAGGAGCGACATATCGTCAACACATCCTTAAGAGAAGAGGAAGAGTCGAGGGAGGTGAGGCGTTGGACAAGTTCCTCGTCCTTAACACCCATCAGGATCACCTGCCTCAACTGGGTCTCCTCGCACTGCTGGTGGTGGCCTGGACATATATCTACCTCTTCCGAGGCTCTCTTAAGACGCACGTAAAAGGCATCAAAAGACTCACCCTCCATCTGTCTGCAGCTAAACAATTCCCTCCTGCGCAGAGCTTCATTCTGCTGTCCTTTGATGTGCCGTTGTAGAACGTCCAGTACCTCCTCTACAGACAGCGAAGAGGTTGGGGGTACCTGCAACGTATGTTCCAAGACACGCTGAATTTCCAAGGACAGGCACATACGCAGCTGGATGAGTTGTTTAGGCTGTGACAAACTCTGGAGATCCACCATTGTAGAATAATCAGTCCACCGTCGCCGCCATTCACGAAAAGTCTGGAAAGTCTCATCAGGCTTCAAGACGGGCGGCATTTGAGCTGCTGCTTTAGGTGGGGCTGGGGGGCGTGAAGGAAGCATGGATGAGGTATCTGAACCAGTCAGTACCGAGGCAGTGTTTGAGCCAGGGGCTTGGTTAACAGTGAGGCGAGATGTCAAGGCTTCAAACCGTTCACTGTCTTCCAATCTCCGTTGGTGGTCTCGTTCTGCCTCTGCTTGCCTTCTGTGCTCATCCGCCAAACGTCTGTGGGCTTCATCCTCGCGTTTCTCATCTCTCATAAACTTCAGTAAAGCAATTATCTCTGGAGACAACGCTGAATATTGAGGTGAGGGACTGCGCGATGTGGGGGCTGGAGCGTCGTGGCCGGCCTGGTCATCCATCTCTGCGGGGCTATCACCCGCCTGGCTCATCCAGGCGCTGGGTCCACGGCTACGTAAGGCGTGAGACATAACTACTTCATCTGTGTACTATGTCTTAAATCAGTGTTGACGGGTCAGCCCGTCGTATCAACAAGATTTCAGACAAAAAATTAATTAAATACACAGATAAGTAGATTATATATATAAAATATATATAATGAAGCCGCGCGGTCAGCGAGTGTTAGTACGTGTATGTGTGTGAGTGTGTGTCCCGGGCCGGCAAAGCGTCTCGCCCCAGCTGTGAGGGGGGGGGGGGGGGTGGAGGCGGCGCTGTGAGGGGGGGGTGGAGGGAGAGGCGCGGCGACTCCCAGTCAGTCTAGTTACCCTCAGGATGCGGTCAGAGACGGGTGCACTGAACTCTACTCCTTACAAATGCCCAGAACGTGCCGTATACCTTGGGAATCCTTTAGAACAAGGTCACACATGAATGGCACGAACACACAATGCACTAAACACTTCACAGAAAATCACTGACACTGCTCAAAGTTGCTAAATTCTTCGAGGAGAGGTGACGCGCGCGGGAGTTGACCCAAGCGAGATTCCATAACCGGCTTTCCACAAACTTTGCACTATCACTCGTAATTATCCAGTAAGATCGGATCACTGCGCCATGTTAGGTTCTGAATAATAAGTTCTATATACAGGAGAGAACACAAACACCTGTATAGTTTTGTAGGTTCGGTTTACTGGATAAGAGTATGTACACAGAGGAGAGCAGCGGTCTCCCTGGCTAGGCTCCTTGTCAACTGCTATAGGCGACGTATGGCAAGTGATACATTAGCAGCTTCCATACGTCGCCAGGCACATTAATTAAGCGTGTGGGGTATGGTAATAACATTGCCACACGCTGCTAGCTAGGCTGAATAAATAATACATAAATGGAGCACATACATAATATACATACATGATATATAATCCAGCATACATAATATACATACAAGGGGTACCGTATACTGCCAACTCGTCATTGTTAAGTCTCACTCACAACTGTACATTAGGTCTCATTCTTCTTTAGGGTATTATGGTATCAGGACAACTGCCCCCTGGACAATTGCCCCCCCCCCCCCCCCCATTGCCAGTGATTAACTGGCACAAAACAGAAATAACTAAATACAGAGGAGAAAATAGCTCAGAATTTATATTTTATTTTCATGTTTTATTTATTGGCTTATGTATACGGCGATTCTCTAAGTCTTGTACGATGGTTGCTACTCTGGCTGTTGAATCATGATAACGTTTCCTCTTAGGTGGTGCTGGAGTCTCCTGTAATAATCTGGTTGATGGTGACGTTGGTTTGGTTAGGTTAGCTTGGTCTGGTTTGGTTTGGTTTGGTTAGGTTAGCTGTGCATAAGATTCGCTCGAGCAATGGGGGGCAATTGTCCTAGAACCACTACACATATATGTAAACATTTGCATCCCAATGTGTTGCAGACACTGTCATTCCCAAAACTTGATGAACGTAAAAGAGTATTGCCAAAAATAATAAAGACTGTTTGATATAAAGTTCTAGCCTTGTTAGATGATAAATGAAGCATAAGTCAAGATGTAACATTTTGACAAGAATGACTGGTAACTGTCAGTCGCTGCTCTGATATAACAACATACATGTACCACTATTCTTAACTGCTTATACACAGGTTATGGCAATCAAAGAATGCTTAAAAATGGTTTCATTTGCACTTACACTTGCAAAGAGGAAAGTCTGCATGCTTAATGTTTGATTTCATAAGGATACAACTGAGTATCTAGTAAAACACAACACCATAAACTACCTGCAGTCAACTAATCTATACACGCCACACACACCTTGCACTCACGAACAGTCCAAAAGTGACATACAACTAATTAAGCTAACATTCTGCACTGTAATCATCAGGCTCATCAATCATTGTCTCCTCTTCCTGTTCTATGGGAGCCTGGTTAGAACATGTTTTCAGTCTGCACGTTTCACTGCAGCGCAGGCCAAGTGCAATACAGTGACAGTCAGGTGCTTTACTCGCTCGTACACACTTGCAAGCCAGCAGTTCAAACACAGCAAGAGGTGCAGGCTGACCATCCATCCAATCAATCTTAATGTTCTCTTCTTCGCCACACTGTTCTATTACCCATCCAAATCCAGATGGACTTGGAATTTCTGGGGCACACACTAGGCTTCTCTTCCAAATCGCGGTTTGATAGCAAGAGCGAAGACAATGCCTGAACAAATAGTCAGCACAAGGTGGAAGCTGGAATGATTCAATTTGTCCTTTCTTTGCACAAAAGAGCTGATATCTGTACAGGTTGACATCATCAGTGCCATTTTTTGCACCATACAAAGCACAAACAAACCCTTGTAGTTGCCTGAACATTTCCCCCGGTACCTGCCAGCCACTGCCCAAATTTTCAAACAACAACAAAATGTAGCATTTTGTTTGATCAGTTTCAGGGCTGAAAGCTTGCCTTTGCCAGCAAAAGAACTGACAGTATCACATCCAGTGAATGAATGCATTCCAAGGATAGCCTTGCATACAGAGGAGCGCCTGTGCCTTTTGGTTGATACTAATGTACTGTGTTCTGGTCTTTGTTGTGCACACTTGATACAATGGTGTAGATATTTCATAGGCAAAAGCTAAGCACAACATTCGAACAACAATGTCTTTGTAAATAATAACTATTGCCTCACATGCAAAATTAGCTGTGTGTGAAGCATGTAAGATGATTTTCGTATTGCTTCCACATGTGTACATTTCAATTCATCCACCAGTTCAACTTCTGTTATTTTTACACAATCTTCCTCACATGTAACTTACATAATTGTATTGCCTTTTTCAAGTTTCCTCCTGCACCTATAGTAGTTTCCACCGAGAATCGAGAAATGTTACAAGGTTCTTTTTGTTTGGTGTGCCATAAGAAAGTTTGCCCGTTGCATGATCTTGGTGCCCTGAGAGATATGTTTGTAAGTCAGAACTTTCGTATCTCCAGTCCTATGTTCTCGCTCTTCATACCAAATAGACACTGGCTTGCATACATCAAATACCAAATCAATTCGCCTATATCCTTCACCTTCCCTGATAATCATAGCCAGCATAGAGCCTGCAATGTCTTTGCATGTTTTCTTGTCAAAAAGACAGTATGAACAATTGCCATAGCATCAATGATGCAAGCCCGAGGTTGCGGTAACATTTCTGCATATGGATTTTTTTCTTCTTCTCTACTTAATGCAAATTTATTCGTTTTGCGTGGATGGCCTTCTGGATCAGCAATGGACCAAGGAAGCGGCCCACAGTGGAGGTACTAGCATATCCTGCATGTCAAGTCTTCTCCACTTAAGCTGTGCCTATGATACTGCTATCATACAATTTTGAAAAGTAGAGATGTTAAGCTTCCTAATGGTGTATGATAACATTAGTCCCTCCTGGTGGTACCTCGGCCTCCAGTTTTGAGGGTTCGGCCCACTGACTAATATGCACTGACCTCCACCTGCGACACTTACTCGGCCAGTTTCTCGTCCCGACTCCCAAGCTTTCTGACATGTTTGATACACACTGGCAGCTTTGTCTTCCTGCTGTTGTCTTGCTTTATACATATTTTTTTTTATTGCGGGTGAAACAAGCGCTCTTTACGTTTATGAAATGACGCTCATTGGAAAAAAAACACAATATGTTCTGTATATGGTATATTATACCGTATACAGCATATAAAAGCTCATGATACGCAGTAAGTACTTTTGCTGTGATTTCATACATAAATGATTTCTTGAGAATTTTGCCTAAACTATAATAAATTTCAATTCAATGTGTAAGCACAACCTTTTTTTGTTTACGCCACTCTACTCTCGTGGTGGAGGACAGTCTACTGAAACAAAATTTGGTTGGTCTGGGTCGATACGATAAGTGTGAAGATGGTGTAGATAACCTCATTACTGTTAGCTAAACAATTTATTACTCTCCACACTAAACATCTTGTACCTGGTTAAATTATAAGTTCGTCTTTCTGTGAGAAATAGTTTACTTTTAGAGGTAGTCTTTGTTTACAGGAGTCAACCGCCAGACACGGGGCAGCCTAAACCAGAAGATGCCAGCCACTGTTTCATGGTCTCTTGGTCGCTCTCTGGTATTTTTAAACTTGAAACATTGTGGACTGTTGAGTGCTGCTGTCTGAGCTATGGCACTCAGATACCTGGGCGGTGTGTCTAGTACAAACACTCGGAGAAGGAAGTAAACGAAGTAGATGGTATGAATGAGAAATAATAAGAATTTAATAAATTTGGTGACGATAATAAAGACTTGTGGAGGCGAGGTGATGGTAAGAACGTTTCTGTTAAGACACGAACACGATTGAGCATCTCAGTACATGTAAACACTGTAGACGTGTAAACAAAAAGAAGACTACATGTGACACACACACACACACACCAACATCCACTTCACCATCAACCATACGAAGACCATGGTTATGCACATCAACCTCTCCTCCGACGTTGTCCCACCCCCTTCCATTACTTTAGGTCCCAACACACTCCAGGTTGTAGATTCCATTAAGCTCCTCGGCGCCACCATAGACAACAAACTAAATTGGAAACCACACGTCAGTGAAGTTGTCAAATCCTCCAGTTTCCGTCTCCACCTCCTCCGCCGACTTAAGTCCCTCGTACTTCCTGCCCCCGAGCTCTTCAGTGTTTACTCAACATTCATACTTCCCAAGCTCACCTATGCCTCCCCTACCTGGTCTTCCTCCCTAAATGCCACACAATGTAAACACCTAGAAAAAGTGCAAAAGAGGGCATGCACGATTATTCTCTCCCCTTCCTACTCCACATATCAAGAAGCGCTCAACACACTGACCCTTTCGGCTCTCACTGACCATCACCACGACCTCATCTGCAAATTTGGTGAGACGCTTTTGCACCATCCTCGACACCGGCTCCTACTGCCACCCGAGATCCCTTGCCCGAGAATTGCTGTTCGACACCACAACCGCATCCAGCCCATACGAGCACGAACTGATCTCTATAAGAACAGCCCAGTCCTAACCATTGTAAAAATTATCAATAACTTGTAATCAACCAGTGTATTCACTCCCAGTCAATCTTACTTTTTGCACTGTCACTATGTTGAAATGCCCTGTAGTTTGAGCTTTTCCCCACCTAGTTATTATATGTCATATTTGTATCACTTATGTCACTTGTATATTATTTGTAAATCAAGAGGCCCATTCCCCCAATTATGTAACTGTATATTTTCATCCTTCCGGCTGCCATGCTCTTTCAATAAACCGTTAATTATTATTATTATTATTATTATTATTATTATTACACTGGCTACCTCAATTCTCAGAGCAAGTTTATGAATTACTTAGCGTTAGATCAGAGCCAAAGAGACCAGCCCTCAACGCTTCGATAGTTCCACCAGCTTAGCACCCTTCCCACAGTCCAAATATAACCATAGCCTTACAGCTCCCTCTGAGTACGAATTAACATAAAAAGGATTAATTATAATTTTGGGGAATAATGATGCAGACGAATTTAAAGAAGTACAGACAAGAAGCGAGGAACAGAAGTCATTATATGCTCGTTATGCGGTGAACCTGGTCGAGGTGTAGAGCACGTTCACTGTCTTTGGGTGAGTCTCCTGAAGATGAGGAACCCTGGGTTGTCTCACCTGGTGACTAAACACAGTAACGCTGAATAGGGGGTTAGATTAGGTGAGGTTATATTAGGTTGTGCTAGATATATACGTTAGGTTAGCATTAGAGTATTTGATCATCAGGTGAAATAAAGGTTAATGTTAGGTCGTGTTAGGTTAGGTTAGCTTAGGGTATTTGATCATCAGGTGAAAAAAAGGTTAATGTTAGGTCGTGTTAGGTTAGGTTAGCATTAGAGTATTTGATCATCAGGTGAAATACAGGTTAATGTTAGGTCGTGCTAGGTTAGGTTAGCATTAGAGTATTTGATCATCAGGTGAAATACAGGTTAATGTTAGGTCGTGCTAGGTTAGGTTAGCTTAGGGTATTTAATCATCAGATGCAATATGCGGGGGTTCCTGGTCATCATGTGAGTAGAGTTAATGCTAAGCACTTACTGTATATGCACGAGTCAAGATACAATTAAAAATTTATCGCCGCGACCTGGAATAAGCGTTCACAGGGAACTGTACTACACATATTAATAACAAATGACATAAATAAAGCGTGTTCGAGTACAGTCAGGAATCTTAACATGCTCGGTACTTATCAACAGTAACACCTGCATCGCCTATATAGTGCACTGTACTGTACTGTACTGTACACATGCGGAACAGTCTAAAATTGGGCCACCAAAAACCATGTCACCATCAATCATACCAAAACCATGGTTATACACATCAACCTCTCCTTCGACCTTGTCCCACCTCCCTCCATTACTTTGGGCCCCAACACACTCCAGGTTGTGGACTCCACTGAGCTCCTCGGCGTCAATATAGATAACAATCTAATTGAAAAACACACGTCAGTACAGTTGTCAAATCCTCCAGTTTTCGTCTCCACCTTCTCTGCCGACTCAAGTCCCTCGGAGTTCCTGCTCCGAGCTCCTGAGTGTTTGCTCAACAATACTTCCTTCTGGCTCGCCTATGCCTCCCCTACCTGGTTTTCTTCCTCCCTAAATGCCATACAACGTAAACACCTAGAAAAAGTGCAAAAGAGGGCATGCAAGACTATTCTCTCCCTCTCCTACTCCACATATCAAGAAGCGCTCAACACACTGACCCTCTCGGCTCTCTCTGATCATCACCACAACCAAATCAGTAAATTTAGTGAGAAGCTCCTGCACCATCCTCGACACGGGCTCCTACTTCCACCCGAGATCCCTCGTCCGCGAATTGTTGTTTAACACCACAGCCGCATCTAGCCCACACGAGCATGTACTGATCGCTATAAGAACAGCCCAGAGCCAACCATTGTAAAAATTATCAACAACTCGTAATCAACCAGTGCGTTTGTAGGGTTTCGTGATGTTATGTTGTCTAGCACTCAGGATGGATGGATGGAAACTCTAGGTGGTGGATTTCTTATATAAAATATATTATATACAAGACAGTCTGGTGCTGGAGATGCCGTGTGGTGAGAAGCTTGCTCAAAAGACACGTTCAGTGAGTAGCGTGTTTGAGGAGGTATCTGTGCAGGAGCTTCATTAGAGGAAATGTTGCGTGTTGCTGTCCTCCAGGTTGAATGAGAGCTGGAGGACAGCGAGGAGCTTGCTTGGAGGAGGTGTTGCGTGTTCAGGAACTTAGGGCAGAATGAATCTTGATGGAGAGACTGAGAGCTTATATACACAGCAGCCGGAAGTAAACCCGTGGGAACTCGCCGGTTGCTTGACTCCATTGCTAGGGTAGACGTAGCAGGTGGCAACCCCCCCCCCCCCCCCCCGAGCAGCTCGCTGGTTGCTAGGATACTGTCGTATTGGAATGCGGATACGCAGTTGTAGGGGAGAGATCCACTACATGTTCACTCCCAGCTAGTCTTACCTTTTTGCTCATTTATTATGTTGAAGTGCCCTGAAGTATAACTTTATCCCCACCTAGCTAATATATATTGTTATGACCCTTCTCCTTCCTTTAACTGCTTATCCAGCTTCCACCACTGGTTACCAGCGGCTAAGGTCGTATGTACAGAAGCAATAGATATCTCACAAGGGCTGTCGAATTACCACTGGTTGTCCCGCCAGTCTCCGGTAATTTCCCGACGATCGGTATCAGTGTACAGACAAACAACAGGCAGGTAGATTTCCACCAGGTCACAGAAGCACACTAGTGCACGGTAGTCTTCTTTAATAAACACCAATTCTTCACACCTCTGTCAACAAGGTAAAGTCTTCACAGTTTGACTCAACATTTCGAATATATAGCTAGCACACTACCAGTGTACAATTCCTTAGTCTTCTCACTGTATATTAATCACAATAATTCCACAATACTTGCACAACACAGTCCTTGTCCCAAGGACCAATTAAACTTTTCTACCATTCCGTCTGACTGCTGCCGAAGTTGAGTCGTTCTTGTCTTCCTTATGCCCAATAGTTTATAGCACTCGCTGAACACAGCTGACTCAAAATTTCTGCCCTGATCTGAGTGCAACTCGTGGGGCACACCAAACAGGCAGAAGGACTGGTCCACCAGCACCCAGACAATAGTCGTGTCTTCCTGATTTGGGATGGCATATGTTTCTGGCCACTTAGTGAAGTAATCCATGGCCACACAGATGCACCTTTTCCCTTCTGCAGTGAGTGGCAGAGGTCCTGCAATATCCACTACGACCTTCTCCATTGGTACACCTGCATGGTACAACTGCAGTGGAGCACTCGGGTGTAGCTTTGGTCCCTTCTTGGCGCAATAGACATCGCATAACCGGCACCATTTTTCCACATCCTTACGCATGCCAACCCAGTACAACCTTTGCCGCTGGCGACTCAGGGTCTCCTTCACTCCCAGGTGTTCACTGGAAGGCTTGTTGTGCATCTCCTTCAGGATCTCTGACCTTATCTTCCGGGGAAGTACTGTCTGCCAGTAACTGTTGAGGCCATTGGCACTGCAAGAGACTATCCTTCAGCCGAAGAGCATCCCACTGAGCCCAGTGGTTTTTAGTCGTAGGACTTGCTCCAGAGATCGTCTCCCACGCTGGCTGCACTCATCTTTGGTCTATCCACTCGACCACTGGTCGCGGGTCTTGGTCTTCCAGCTGCAGCTTCTCAAGGCTTTCCCCAACACTGTAGTGCGAATACACTTCTTGTGAACTGCCTCTCTCCTGCAACACTGTTGACAATCGGAATTACATGGTTGTCGGCTCGGACTGTCAGCATTCCCATGTATCTGCCCAGGCCTTTACTGGATGGTATAATTGTGTTGATCCAGCTTCCCAATCCACCGTGCCAGTTGCCTTCTGGATTCTTCAGAGTCTTAAGCCACCTCAATGCTGTGTGGTCAGTCCGGATGGTGAAGCTAGATCTGGAGATGTTCGGGGTACTTGGTTCTAACTACAGGGGCGAACATAAACACCTGTAGAGTTCTGTAGGTTCTTATTAACGGAAATATACAGGAGTGCGCTTACACGCGCAGGTGTGAGGGGGCGGGTTCTCTAGCTGCCACCAATGTGAGGGGGCGTATTCTTGGTCTGCCACCAATGTGAGGGCGCCTGACTCCCTCTCTGTTTCTACACCACCCTCATCTTATTTACTTCTCTTAGTTCTTACTCTACTCAGTTCCGTCACCTATTCTTGGGTAGCATGGGCGAGGGTCTAGGCACGTGAGTATGGGAATTTTGGTATCAGGTCACTTGGATGGAAATAAAGGTAAAATACTGTGGGAGAAATGAATACACCTTAATTACTCAAAGAACAAGTTTATTAATATAAAATCCAAGGGGAAAATAGATGTTATTAACATATAACTACCAGGCTCAGCTCCTGGGCCTATTGCAAACTCTCTATGTCTTATGTACTGGTTTCCTTGTTTTCCTATTTACTCAACAGCAATTATTCGGACATTACACTCTTACCGTGCACCCAATACCTGATGTCACCTTACATTATATCATAGGACCAGCTCCTTGTCTTTCCTCCCAAGACACTAATACTGATACAAACCCCGACATGGGTCCCCCACAACATGGGTAAGTATTAACAACACCTACAACCACACTGTGGACCATAATTCCAAGGCCTGTCACAGGGTATAGCACTGGCGCCTCTACAACTGCTGTTGTGGTCGGTTACACTCCGACCCGAGATGGGGTAGCCAGACACATGGCGGGTCTGGGGTCTGGCTCAACGAAGCCTTGGGACACATTAATCCTGCTGCATCGGTGCCATCTTCTCATATATGATCCCGGCTGGACATCTAATACATCCGAGGCCGTTGTTGGATGGTAGAGCGATTCAAGAATCACAATGGGATCGGGAGACAAACGGGAATCAGCGTCAGGGGACCTGTATGGGTGAAGGGACGGGCACTTACTAACGGTGACAACAACATCACGTTTCAGGGGACGTTAAAGACGTAAATATGACTTCACTCAGAGCATATCAACTACGTTACTGTAACACTTGCACAATCAACTATTAATTGGGTCAAATCACTTAAAGAAGGGAAAATTACAACACAGAGTGGAATGCATACCTGTATGGATGAAGGGACGGGCACTTACTAACGGTTGAAATGCCCGCGGCGCCCTCACTCAAAACAGACCAGGGAGTCCACCTACTTCTATTCCGATGAATTAATTTACTGTACACTCTGACCTTGAAATTGAGACTATGACTCATTTTCATTCTCTATTATCATCTCAACTAACAATGCTCTGACTCAGCTATCGAAAGCCAAATTAAATTGATTACAAAGGTTTGGATGGCAACAGGTCCCAACATACAGCGTTTACTCCCATAGACCAAGACGTGGGAAATAGAGAACGGGGGACGTTTCCACTGGGGGGACTCAGAAGGTTTTGTGGACGTTTGAGCATAATATGAATCCTTAAGGTTTTCAGGTTAGCCGTCATGACCATTACACAGGTAGTCCTTACACTCGTATAGGGTTAACTGACCTCACTCTGACCTCTCAGGCGACATGTGGCAAGTGGTTCACTAGCAGCTTCCAGATGTCGCCAGGCACATTTATCTAAGCGTGTGGTGACATGAAACAAGGGCATTGCCGCAGGCTACTGACTTGAGAAGTACTGTATATATATATAGAGTACATACATGGTATACATACATACATAATATACATACAAGATCCATACAGATAGAGATGGAAAAAGTCTAAACTCTTTACCACGGCCAAGAGTTCCTTCCTGGTCAAACAATCATTTCTCTTTGGAGGGCTTAACTTCTTGCTGTAGTATGCCACTACGTACTCGATGTCACCCTTCTTCTGGGACAGCGCCCCACGGATGCCATCATCACTAGCCTCACAGTCCAAGATGAATGGTTGAGTTGGGTCCGGGTACGGGAGCACCAGGGGCTGGCCAAGGCATCCTTTAGCTGGTCTAAGGAGCTTTGACTCTCAGTAGTCCACACAAACTTCTGCTCCTTATAGGTCAGCTTGTGCAATGGTGCTGCGACTGTGGCAAAGTTCTTCACAAATCGACGGTAGTAGGTACAAAAGCCAAGGAAACTACGAAGCTTCCTTATACAGTTGGCACTGGCACCACCACCATCTTCTTTGGGCTCAGTTTAAGGTGCGCAGCCCAGAGCCGTTGAAACACTTCCGACAGCCTCTCAGCTCTTGCTCGCAAGTTTTGCCAAAGACAATCACGTCGTCCAGATATATGAGGTCAGTCTTCCAGTGCAAACCTTCCAGAACCATTTCCTAACAGTTAAAGTTGTGACCAAGATTTAAAAAGGTTGAGAACCAATGATCTACAGAAGTGGATTTTCAGGGGCTCAGCAAGCTCGTTGCACATCTATGTAGCATTCCGGGATGCATCATGTCAGCCGGGACTCTTATGAACCTGTAGCTTTGACAAATTATTTCTTATAACCTCTTCTGAGAACACAATGTGGGTTAACTCACACGTCCACAAAAAGCGTCAAATTAATCCATATAATAGTAAGTTCGTTCTCTTTAATATACCTGGGGATCCGGGGGAGGAGGCCCCCAGGCTAGGAAGTTAGGTAAGGTTAAGTAGGTTTCTTTGGTTAGTTGGTAAAGTATTTTAACAACGCTTCCGCGGCTTTCGTTTCTTATCAACTAAGGTTAGGTTTAATTAAGAAATGGCCCCATTTTAACACATTTGCCCAAACTACATCAGTGTCCACCGCAAAACACAGTGAAATTGCTGCGTTTTAAAATTAATTTTCTATGAAAAATCGGCGGCAGGATTGTCGTTAATAATTACCTAAAATAGGAACCTGTTCAAAATTGTTTTCTATTAAATGGTGCAAAACTGGTGTAAAGCTGTTCCTACTACCACCATTGCTCTTACTGAAGAACCGGAGGGAGTATACGAATACTCCCTGAAGTAGGCAATTATTTTTTCTGCAAAATAATAAATGAGTTACTTGGAGACATAAATTCTAGATATTTAAATTTGAATAGCAGTAACCTATAGCCAGATAAAATTTGTTATCATCGCCTTTGCTTATGAATGTATTGCAGTAAACCGGCATGATGTATAGTTATGCTTAGACCTCAGTGAACTTAGATATTAATTATAAAAAGCGCTCAAGGATCTGTGATTTTTCCTTCAACTTGAAGCAAAAATGCTTAGATGTACTGTGTACAATGTAAAGTAATACTACAAGCAGTGTGTCGGAATGGATCTCTTAAAGTAGCTTACTGACAACAATCAAAATACAACCAAATCTCTGTCCAATATCTGTTTACCTTATTGTTATGTAAACGTTAAAGATGCAAGTTGAGGTTATAGAAATATTAAAAGTAGCGAGGTCGGGTTATTGAGTGTACTACTACTACTAAATAATAATAATAATAATAATAATAATACCGTAAAAAATAACAATTATACAGTAATTTTATCCTACTACCAGATGTTACTATACAGTAATCGTTTGCATGTGTGGTAGATTTCATCTCGTGTCAAGTCAGCTTATCGTACAACACTTGATGTTATAACGTATTGAGCTTCAAAAACTAAAGTCTTTAAAGACCTCAGTTGCTAAAGTGTAGAAATTCATCATAAAGACCTTAGTTGTTAATGCGTAGTAATACATCATAACAACAACCTCTCAAGCGTGTATTCAAGATTCCTAAATTCACTATTCATCAACAATTAAATAAGAGAGAGAGACATCTTTCTGGGAGTATTTCACACGTAAACAGCAGAAAAAAAAAATCTAACAAAAATGACGATGGAATTCTGCCAGCTGGTGATAAATGGTGGTGAGGAAAGAGGGTGAAGGAAGATGAGGAGGAAGTGTGAGGAAGGAGGGTGAGGGAAGATGTCCGAAGGAAGGTGAGGACGGAGCGTGGTGAGGAAAAGTGAGAAGGGGAAGTGAGAGGAGTGTGTTAAGGGAGAGTGAGGTGAGTGTGTTACAATTTCTCCCACAGAATCTCCTCACCTCCCCCTCCCTTCCCTCTTCACCTTCCCTCCCCATCTGTACCTTACTTTCCTTTCCCCTATTCCCTGCTTTATCACAGCTGTTATTTCTCTTTACGTCTACTTCACTGGCAATTTCCTTTTTTTTTATTGTCTTCTCTCCCAATTCCCTGTCGCTATCCCTGAGTCTATTTCGCCCCTTTCATATTTCCATCTCATTTCTTCCCTTAGCATAATTTATTTTCTACTCTTTCTTTCTCCTTTTCTCTTTTGTACGCTTTCTTATTTTCCTCCCTTCTTTGCATTTCCTCTCCCTTTGATAGATAGATAGATAGATTCTGTAAAAATAGCCTTACAAGTTCACATGGGTTCATAATACAAGTTTACAATCACCAGTAAACCCTAAGTCGATACCACAAACTCTATACATTATATAAAATTCTGAACATATAATTAGTAAAATTTCTCCAGTATTTTAGCATTTAAATGAAATATGGATTACTGTATTCATATAGTGCATGTGTATGCGTACTCGAGTATGAAAAAAAATGTATAATGTGTACCATAAAAAAAGCGGTATAGCCTAGTCAATACAAGACGAGACACACACTGTTCTATGTATGTTATTTTTGTGCGTAATTAATAAGTATATCTCTCTCTCACGCAGGAGTCACCAGGAGTTACATAACACACACAAAAAACTCCACAAGTATCACTCAACAATGACCATCACGAGTAACATGTTGTCATAATCATATCCTAGTACAATATCCTCTCTGCTCACGAACCGAATAATAAAACATGACTTTTATTATACACTTTATAGTATTGTATGAAGCTTATTTCACCTGTATATTAGACCCCAGCTTATTTCACTTGAAGATTAACCACCCTAACGATATCTGGGGGGCTTAGATAAGTTAGGTTGGGTTAGCTTAAGTAGTTAAGCTTTAGGTGAAATAAGCATGTGTGATAATCGGTATAGTGAGGAATAATGATCAACAGTGTATGTGAACTGTGATTGTGTTGAAATATATGTACCATTACTCTTGTGAATATATGAAATTAAATTATATAATTATCTGCAACATTATAGATCGGTCTAATAAGTTCAGTTACACCTTAGGAACTTTTTATTGATTGGTATAAATGTCGTATAGGTTTTTATTATAATGCCCTTAAACCCTTCATTACGGGGACACCTCATTAATACAGTATTTTATTTGGGCAACGCTGGTCGATTTTATTGAGCTCAGAGGGGACCGTGTACACAAGGGGTTAATAGACTATCTCCACTAATGATATTGTTGTGAACTGTAAGCGTCATCAGTCGGTGGAATTTCTGGAAAGAACTTTAAATATTTGCTATGATATGAGTTGATGTAAAATAGCTGATATCCGTACAAATTCCAACTGATACTCTGAGTAATGTATTTAATATATTTTTATTTATTTACTTAATTCTTGTTGTCACATACTTTGTGAACATTCCTAACATACTCTGCCATGCTCCACGTTATACAATATAATTTTAACATTATCTAGTTTTAATATTCGGGATATACCAAATAACACATTGCGTAAAGTTATTTTAAATATTCTTAATATACGCGCATCAGTGTACAGTGTTGTGGTTGTATATTTTTGTTCTACATATAATTAGAAACATTTAACTACCCTGGTAACATCTTGCCTCTGCCAGGTTGACCGGCAGCAACATTGGCAACTGCCTCGACGCGTGAGTTACCAACCGCAGGAAAAACAGTAACTGGCAGTGAGGCACTTGGCCTGACACTATACCAGCCCGTGACACCCCCAGTTGGCACTTGTCTCCGGAGGGAGAGTGTGGCTGCCCTGGTACTGTGACACTCTCTAGCTTTCAGCCACTCTCACCGGAGAAGAGTGAGGGAATACTTTGTGAAGTGATAAGTTTGTTTACTTGGCTGGACACGCCAGTGATCCTGCCGCCACAAGTGACAGTAAAGAAGATATCGTCAGTGTTAACAGAGAAGGTATGTTAATATGTTAAAACATTTTTTTTTGGCAGTGAGGTTAAAAGTGTGTGCGGTGATTCAGAGTGAGAGAAGAATTATATCTGTAGTGGTGGAGGACAGGTCGCTGCTTGTCTCACCCTGTTGCTCTGTTGATCGCCGGCCAACCTCCCGCCATCAACCAAGGATATCGAATAATTAATGAAAACCTTTAACAGTGGGAAATATTTATCGTAATGAGGTAACAAATCATTTTTCCGGAGACTGGGTGCTACTGAAAGTGTACAAGTGAATCCTTGCTGGCATACATTGACTGTATACTGTACCTGCGGTGTGTACTGTACGTGGTGAACCAATGTGAAATGTTTTGACGGTTTTCCTGAATATCTCTTTATATATATATATATATATATATATATATATATATATATATATATATATATATATATATATATATATATATATATATAGCGGCAACGTACTGTGTTCCAGGGCCCCTAGCAATTGCTTGACATTCGGCTAGCAAGAGGAAATATACCCGAAAATAGCCAATTTCTTGCTGCTGGTTATATTACTGAATTTATTCGTAGACTATTTTTTTTTGTTACTCACGTTGAGTGGGTGGCGTGAGTTGGAGGGTGAGTGAGTGTCTTCTGTACAGAATGTATAGCTTATAATGTAGTGCTGCCATCATACGAGTAACTGGACCGCAAGAGTTACAGTATTTATACATAATCGTTTCTTCCTCTACTGAAAGAGAGAGACCACTACTCATTCATCTTAGAGCTAAGGAGAGGGTGGGTAGTTTAATCCTTCACCACGATCGCTGTCTTGATTTTCCTTACGAATATCGTCGACACGGACGTACTTACCAGCAAGTGCAGCGTACTTGATATTGGAAGAACAAATACTTATAATGCATACAGCCAGTGAATCTATGAGGAACTCTAGTAAATCATCAACTGGGACCTTTGTAAAGAGTGATGTTACATCAAAACTGACCAGTAAAGAAACTAACCATTTAGATAGTTTATAAGGGATTGACCCAACTGAGCTAATGATGGGTCTTGCTGGGTTATTGGGCTTGTGGGTCTTGATTACACCGTACATGTATGGCAGTGGAGGAGACGTTGAAGTAAGATGTTTAATGAGAGTAGCTTTGCCTCTCAATAGGGACTTCAGTTTTTTGTTGAACTGGGTGTTGACAGTGTTGAGAGGATTATTTATGAGTTTAGAATATGTTGTAGTATCACATAAAAGGTCATTCATTTTAGAGATATAGTCATCTTTGCTTAAAATCACTACTGTGTTGGCTTTATCTGCTTTAGTGACATGTAGATCCTTATTTTTCTTAAGGGCTTGGATTGCTTTGGTGAATCTTTCTGGACAGTTTGGAATGCAAGGCTTGGACATAGATGCATACACAACACCTTTACACTAGACAATGATACCTTGTGTGCCCTCGGCTATGGTTTAAGTTTTGATGGTTCTAACAAGGGAGTCGACAGTGTTGACATAGCCAGAGCATTTTGCAATTTGGAGAAATTCAGTAATTTGACAGCAAATTTACTTATGTTGCTGTCAATGCCGATATCTATGTCGTTTATGTATATAATAAATAATAATGGTCCAAGTACTGAGCCTTGGGGAACTCCACTTGTGACGTTGCTCCAATGGGACTTAGTGCCGTTAATGCTCACTCCCTGTTTCCTGTCCTGCAACCACGCCCTAATCCATTTAAGGATGTCACCTTTGATGCCATGAGCTTCTACCTTTCTAATTAGTCTTTCGTGGGGGACTCTTTTCGAAGGCTTTGCTAAAGTCGAGATATACCACATCATAATTGTGCCCCTCGTCCACCTATTCGAAAACTGATGAAAAGAATGTTAATAGATTAGTTAGGCAAGAACGTCCGCTTGTGAAGCCATGCTGGGAATCATTGATCAATCTGTGCTTCTCCAGGTGATTTCGAATAGAGTTTGAAATGATTGCTTCCAGTAATTTGCCTACTATTGATGTTAGACTGATTGGGCGGTAGTTAGAGGATAGTGATCTATCCCCCTTCTTGAAAATCGGTATTACATTCGCTATCCTCCAGGATTCTGGTACTACACCTGTTTTTAAGGACATGTTAAACAACTTTGCTAAGGGAATACTAAGCTCTTCCTTACATTCCTTTAATACTCTGGCAAATATCTCATCGGGACCAGGTGACTTATTAGGCTTTAATTTGTCTATTTGCTTACTAGCATCGTTACTAGTCACTAGTATCTCACTTAGTTTGTTTTCTTCACTATCTCTGAATAGAGTCGGTGCCTCGGGTATCATGTTTAAATTTTCTGTGGTGAAAACTGTTGAAAAATATTTATTCAAATTATTGCTCATTTCTCCGTCGTTATCAGTGAGCTCGCCGGAGTCTGACCGTATTGGTCCAATCTTTTCTCGTGTTTTAGTTTGATACATTTGGTAGAATCCTTTGGGGTTTGTCCTCGCCTCCCTTGCTATCCTTACCTCATTATTCCTCTTTGCTTTCCTTATCTCGGTTTTAACCCTACTCGCCAATACCCTATAATAGTCCCGGAGGTGAATTTCGCCACGATTTATCCTTCTACCTATAGCCTTCCTTTGGCCAATGGTGTTCTTCAAATAATTATTTATCCATTTAGGGTCATTGTTGTCTGATCTGAGTTTTTTGTATGGTATGTTCTGCCTTTGTGCATTAAGTAACTCACTAATTAAATTGTCGTGGAACTCGGCAATCTCAAATCTCGTTATCAGGTCTGTGTCATCTGTCAGGTTCACAGCCAAGCGCGACACCCCCTCTCTCAGCTGCCTCTTTAAACTGTCAAAGTTTGCCCTTCTGAAATCTGGTACTTTAGTGGAATTTTCCTTACGTTTGCCTTGAAAATCTAACTGGAATCGAATTTCTTTGTGATCGCTGTTTGCAAGTTCGTTCCCTACCTCAACATTGCTAATTAGGTTTTCTCTGTTCGACAGAACTAAGTCCAGTATATTATTACCCCGTGTGGGTTCGGTTATATGTTGACTTAGGAAACAGTCCTGGATCGTCTCGAGAAAATCCTCTGATTCTGAGTTACCCGTAAGGTCAGTCCAATCTATTTGGCCAAGGTTAAAGTCGCCTACTATACAGACTTTGTTGTGTATGGAAGCCCTGCGCATTTCATCCCAGATAAGTCCCTCATTGACGCTATCAAGATTGGGGGGTCTATATATTACTCCTGTGATTAATTTTTCCCGACCGTCGCTTAATTCTATCCAAATTGTTTCTGTATTCCTCTCAGTTTTTATTTCCTTATTTATTTCACACTTCAGATTATCCCTAACATAGATTGCTACTCCGCCTCCTTTCCTGGTCTGCCTATCAGTATGGAACAGTTTGTAACCCGCAATTTGGTATTCGACTGGTAACTCACGTGTGTCTAGGTTGATCCATGTTTCAGTGAATGCAATTATATCGATTTTTTCGGTACATACCAAGGCCCTAATATCATCCATTTTGTTTCTCATACTTCTACTGTTCGCGTAGTATACATTTAAGTTAGTCGTGTTCTGAGTCCTCCCCTTACCGCGTTTAGTTTTAAACTCCCTGTCTAATTTAGTTTTGTCATCATTCCTAACACTATTTCCCTGTAGTCTTTCACTTTGTTTACCCGCTCCCACTGCAGTCTCCTCCACCCCCGTGCCCATATGTTCTCTTAGCAGCTTAAAGACTTCGATATCTTTTGAACTGCCCCTACTGTTTATATAGTATACATTTAAACCTACTCTTCCCTGGTTCTGTTTTACCCCTTGTCCTGAGCAACTAATATTACTTCCCAGGACCTGCTTGTTTTTTGACTCCCACTTTCCCCGACCCCTCTCTACTGGCGAAACCCCCTCTTCTGAGTGACAATTTCACGCTCCAGGGATGCAGACAACGTCTTTACCCCCTCACGAGACAAGTGTACTCCGTCTCGACAGTACAGGTAGTCGTTGCCATAGAATCGTTGCCAGTTATCAATGAATGCCCAACCATTGTTTGCACAATGTTTTTCCAGTCGGCAATTTATAGCAATTGCCCTGGACAGCCATTCACGACCAACCCCTCTTCTAGGCAAGACACCACATGCTATCGGGATCCCTCCCCTTTCTCTAATCTTCCCCATCGCCTCCCTATACCTCTTGAAAAGTTCCTCACTCCTAACCTTACCTATGTCGTTTCCTCCCACACTAAGACACACTACTGGATTGGTACCCTCCCCTGACAAAACCCTGTCTAACCTCTCGGCTACATGCCCTATCCCAGCCCCAGGAAAACACACCCAGTGGCCAGTTATCTAATTTCTCTTTGTGTTTGTCTATTTTCTCTTTGTTAGGCTCACATACTACGTACATGTAGGAGATCTCTCACTAAGGGCCAATTGCAAGAACAGTCGTTGGGTGTACGACGCCGTTTACGATGACCTTCTTGCCTTGATCTTGTTTCAGTTATACCACCCTTTTGAAGCTCTGGAGAGATCTCGAAGTTTCGATATTTTGATTACAGCACTAGCTAATAATTCCCACCAGGAAACTTGTTTCGAGACTCCTCCAAAGCTTCGAAAAGTGCAGAATTCCATGTGTTAAAGGCGATATTGCTAAAAAGATAAGGGCAAGAAGGTCATCGTAAGTGGCGTCGTACACCCCATAACCGTTCTTGCAATTGGCCCTAAGGATGGAGGTGAGAAAATAAAATCACAATGGCGCTTTCTTCATATATGTTATATGTTATATGTCAGGTGCTGGGAAGTTGCTGCTTGGTAGAGGAGTTGCTGTGGAGGAGCTTCTTTAGAGGAGGTCTTCTCTGTTTAAGAGCGTGGTATACATTAGTCTGTTTTTACGGCTGTTGTTGTTTTTGTTGTTGATATTGTCAAACCGTAGTCCGACACGGGCCTTTGCCTGTAGACGGCCCGTTTGGTGGTTCCCGCTGGAGCTCTTGGAGTAGCCAGGCCGGATTGGGGATTTGGGGATGGAAGGATATGAAAGGATACTGCAGGTTTGCAAGTGTGAGCGGACCCTCGGTCAGTGAGCGCTTACCACCAACCCCACTCTTGGACGTGGTCAGTTTCGGAGTGGCGCGCCCCCCGAACTGGGGTCCGCACTTGGTGGGGGAGGATACTTCCTAAGCTACCTGGGTGGTGGGTATCGTGTGATGACCCGGAGAAGGTGGTGAATGTGGTTTGTTTGGGCCTTTCGGGTTAGAGTGGCTGCTGGTGTTGTGTGTTCTTGGAAGTTTCGAATTCTGTTTCGAAGACTTTGTGTGACTTTGCAGTCGAGGAGATAGTGTTCCAGTGGGTTGGTCGCTGGCTCCTGACAGTAAGTGCATTCCTTGACGACATTTCCGATCGTCTGCCAGGTGCACTTGGACCCTAGTCGTAGTAGATGAAGACTAACTTGGGTTTGTCTTGGTGTTTTCTTGTCCGCGAATGGTGGTTCGCATTTTGTAGCCACCAGGTACCATTTGGCTGATTCGGAACCAGCGTTGAATGCTTCAAGGAAACTCTTTGGGATGTGGAGCTTGGTAGTCTTTCTGAGGTGGTTCTTGATGTGTTGCACGCTTGCTGGAACTTGAATGTGTATGCTTCTAAAAAGTGTGGCTGCCTTGGCTGCTTCATCTGCCATGTCATTTCCCCCGATCCCTACATGATTGGGAATCCAGTGTAAGACGAATGGGCGATTTTGTCTTTGGAAGTCCTGTAGCTGTGCGAGGATCGAGGTTATGATGTGGTCGTTGTATCTTGGTTGACTGTGTTGCAGCGCCTGCATGGCCGTTTTCGAGTCTGTGTGAATTATGATGGACTTGTTGTGTTCATCATTGCAGTGTGTTGTAGGGCCTTTGAGATTGCTACCAACTCTGTTTGTATGGTGGAGCAGTCATTGGAAAGTCTCCAGAGGAGGGTCTGACCTTGGGTGTAGAAGGCCGCTCCGGATCTATGATGTTTTGGGTCCGCCGAGCCGTCTGTGAAGTATGATGCTGCATCAACCGGTGTCTCGGTGGCTATGGCTTCCTGAGTATTCTTTTGAGGCCCTCTTTCTGGAGGTTGGCTTTGCTATCATCTAGTTCGGTGATTTTGAATGTGGCTGGTGGAGGGCTCCATGGTGGTGGAACTACATAATCCCTGTCTCTTACGTCTTGGTTGTTCTTGACGAGTGTTTCTGCTTGCAGGTGCCTGATGACCTCGCTTGCCTCATGCGACCAGGTGGCCCCTCGCACTCTATGGTAGAGGTGGAGGAGGGGGGCACTGATTCGAGTTAAGGCAACTGTGGGCTTAACTGATCTACAGATTTTGGTGAGGAGTCCGACTGTCACCTGCTTGACTCGTACTGCCAGGGGTGGTAGTTCAGTTTCCATTTGCAAATTGCAAATTCTGGTCCACATGGGTGCTCCGAGCATGGTCCTGAGAGCATTATTTTGGATAACTTCTAGCTTAGCTATCTGGTCTTCTCTCAGTCCGATGAGTGTTGGAGCACTGTAATCTACCAGCGATCTGATGGCGGCTGTGTAGTAGACTTTGAGCACGTGTATTTTAGCTCCTGCGGTTGTGCTGGTGAGCGACCTCATTATGTTGTGTCTGCTCTTCGTCCTGTTCCCGAGATACTCGAGTTGCGGCTTGAAAGTGAGTTTCTGATCGAACCAGATTCCAAGACACTGGTGGGTGTTAGTCCAGACTACCGGCGTGTTTTGTATGGAGAGCATCATGTTTGGTGTGTCTGTGCAGATTGCCATCGCTTTCGACTTGGCTGGATTTATCTTGAGTCCAAGTCTGTTGCACTCCTCTTCTATAAGTTGGAGTGCGTGTTGTGTGTTGACTAGTCTGTTTGCTCCTCTTACTATGAGCTGCAAGTCATCTGCATAGCAGAGGAGCTTGGCTGTTTGTCTGAAAGGTAGTCTGACTAGATTTTCCAGCCGCACATTGAACAGCGTTGGACTGAGGATGCCTCCTTGTGGGGTTTCGTTTTCGTGGACCCTGTAGCTTGACGTTGCCCCCTGAAAGCGTACTCTTGCTTCTCTCTGTGTAAGGTAGGTCTGGATCCACCCCAGCAACCTTCCTTTGACGCCTTTTTCGGCGAGCATCGTTAAAATGACCAGTGGATTTGCTAGTTCGAAGGCCTTCTCCAAGTCGAGGAAGACCACAAAAGCTGGTTTGTTGTCCACTGTGCTGAGTATCTCGTCAATGTTGTTGCTTGTTTCGGTGTTCTCGGTATAAGCAAAATAGTGAGGGTGTGGGCTGCTGACTTTCCACTTCAGCCTGTTGAGAGCCATTCTCTCACCCGTCTTCGCTATGCAGCTGAGGAGGGAGATGGGTCTTGGTTTGTCTGGTTCTCTGAGCATCGGATTGGACTGTATATCTGCCTCCTTTCATTCCTGTGGAAGTCTCTGTGCAATCTCTCCCTCCCCCCCCCCCCTCTTCTCCAACCCGTCTCCATACCCCTCTTGGTTTCTCCTCCTCTGCCAATTTCCCCATCCTGAAATATCGTATTGGATTATTCTCTCTCTCTCTCTCATAGCATAATCCATGCTGGAAATGCATAACTAATGCTTCCAGTGGAATGACAACGCCGTCAACACATCTTCGACACCGTCAATGCGCTCAGTACTATTGTGCACAAAAGTAGTGTCCACTACCCAGCCACAGTGAGGTTTCGAATAGCCTTGAGTCTGAAGTTTCGAAACAGCTGGGGGAAATGCTATGGTCGGCCAACAGATGTCGCCCACTGTAGTGTGTGGGGGATGGGGGGGGGAGGGGTTAGAGGAGGTGGGGGCTGGATGAGAGGCAGGTTTATTTATTATTTATACCACCATAATTTCAAGCTGCCTTCTTAACTACGTTTTGTCTTACAGTTGTTTCTTTATGGTTACGACTTCATGGAACAGGTGCAGTGCCCTGGGTGCTTATTGCCGCTCAGGTCACAATGATACCTTAAAGAATGGAATATATAAAGGGTAAAAGTGAAATATGCAAGGATCAGGGTGAAGGGCCTTGGTCAGCTAGTTTTACTCAGCAACCACGTCACAATTTTGTTGTTATTCCGACAAAGAGATTATTGTAATATTTATTTATATTCCACCCATACTTTGCTTAATAAATATTTGTGATAATATGCAATATTACATGATTATATACTTATGTTAAAAAGAGTGGAGTGAAAAGTTATCAGTATTGTAAAATAGTATTCAGACTTAATCTAGTTCCAATTCTTCCAAGTTCCAGTGTTTAAACACCCCACCACACTATGCAAGCTTCATACATTTTGGAGTGTGCTCAGTTACCATTAATATTGTGTGCTGAACATCATGAGCATTTCAATGATGGTAGCAATTGTAACTATATAATTATATTGTGTTATAAGACAACACATTCTACGACGTGTCATACAGATCATTGTATGCCACACAATACATAATTTGTGGCTGTTAAGTTATTTTGTTATGAATTTCCATGCAATATAGTTTAAGACATCATTAAGGACATGGATTTAAGATAACACTATAGGCGAGTTAATATATATTAATTGTATTTACAAACAATACTAAAATCCAAACAATACACCAATACACACATCTTCGTATTTGGTCCAGCCACCCATTGCATTCAGGACTTCATCAAGGCGATTAGGGATGGAGTCGACCAGCTTCAGGCACACCCCTGGTCGTCGACGTATACTCTCCCACACGTAGTAAGCTCTGGCCTCTATTGCTGCACAGGTTCGCTGCTCCCCAATATCCCAATCACGTTTCATCATGGCCCAAATATGTTCAGTCGGATTAATATCACATCCTAGTGTTGGCCTGTCGATGACCTCAATTTCAGGGTGATCCTGGAGGTGGTCCTTTACTATGTTGCTAGTATGAATGGGACTGTTGTCATGAGCCAGCCTGATAGTGTGGGGGGCTGGAACTGCCATAGCCCGGACTGTAGGAATTAGTACTTGCTCCAGGATGTCTACATACTGCTCACCAGTGAAACTGCCATTGATCTTGACCAGTTCACCTGGCCCATGTGCCCACATCCACCCCCAGAATACACTGACACCCTACCACTCACTGCGCGATGTTGAATGTGTTTTTCATGGTAGCGTGTGTTGGGGGGGCCGCCAGCACTGCCTTGCTTCGGCTCCCACTGACCTGAACACCGTTTCATCGGTAAATATAAAGGTTCTCCAGTATTCTTCTCTATGTGGAAGGTGTTCCAATGCATAGCCGAGTCGACACTCCTTGTGAGTAGGTGTTAGCCACCCTTTGTGAGCTGGAATATGGCAGTCGATCCAGGCTTCATGAAGTCGGCGTCTTGTCGTCATGCGATGGCAGTTGAGGTCCAGATTTCTTGTATGCTCCACTGATGTTCACATTGGATATGCCGTTGCAGCTGCCACGATCATGGCGTCCATCCTTGCCGACGTTACTCGTGGCCTCCCGCTTCGAGGTTTCGTCTCCACTGAGCCCTCTTCCTCCCACCTGGGGATCCACCTCCTAATCGTCTTGGTGCTCCACCCCACTTCGACAGCATTGTTCAGCACAGTTGCCCCGGCTCTCCACATCCCGATGATTTGGCCTCCCTCAGCAATCACTGCCGACGAATTTGCTCGTCCTGCAGGCATATCTGAAATGGCAGAGTAATATTATGTTGTGGTATCTGATGCAGGCTTTTATATACTAGAGTAAATTAATGGTATTAGTGACACCTAGGTTAAGTATTATTACTCTGACATAACGTTTTGGTAAATCTTTTTGGATCAACTGCCCAAGAAACCCTTCCTATTTCATGTATTCATAGTGAACTGCAAGTGGATCCTCCCCCCCCCCCCCCAAACCTCCACCACCACCACCCCTGTGACTGTAGAGTGAACATTCGCCAATAATCATCATCATCATCAAGATTTAGTTTAACCAGACCACTGACACCCATTTGAGTCTCTCCTAGGGCTGGCCAGAGGGATTAGTTAACATATACTGGTATTTCTGTTTCTATAATTTAGTGTTATATTGTTTGGAGGAGATTACAGTATTTCAAAAAGGTCAAAACTGAACTTAGGGACAATTTCGGGGTCTCTGCTAAAATATCTTACATTGTAGGGTTAGTGAAGCACATTCTTCGATACCGATTATAAATAAGGCATTCAATGAGAATATGTTGGACTGTTATTTGTGTTCGGCAGTTGGAGCACATAGGTGGGGCTCCATTAGGGGAAGACATGAGTTGGCCATGCGTCAATCGCGTATGCCCAATTCTTAGACGATTCAGAATAGTTTCGTGATGTCGAGAGGATTGTTTTGATGCTGACCAAGGACAAACTGATGATTTGATCATTTTTAGCTTATGACTTGTTGGTTCATTTTCCCAGGACTTTTGCCAATCGTCAAATATTAATTGTTTATAGGTAGTTAGCCTCGCCGATAATCAAACTATATAGTTTTCCACTTCTTTGACAATTTTCAGCTATGACATGTTCGTCCCAGATTACATATAACTGTAATAGGTTACATTACATTAGGGTTCGTTATATAAAAGCGTTTTTCTTCATGTTCATTGAGTCGTTCTAAATTCTATTTCTACTCAAAATACTACATTACCCAACCTAAACTCCCAGGTTGCAACTGGGGGTGTAACATAACCGAGTAAGGTAACGTGCGGCAAACGCATAGCACATCAAACACCATATTTTTATGGTGAAGTTAACTAAGGAGCTCATATTATAACTGTCATATAATTATAATAGGGTATCCCACTAATTACAGCAGATATTTGTAGAGGTGAAAGAATATGTGATTCTGAGTATAAAACTTCTATACATATATGGATTTTTCGGTTTATGATTAGCCGTGAGGTGAATTTTACAAATTAGGCAAGGCAACCATTACAAATGGCGGAGTCGAGGCGGGAGATACCTATAGCGATAGCGAAATATAGGAAAGGGGGAAGAAGGTTTAGTAGTGAAAGAATGTGGGTTAAACGGAACAGACTTTTTGGAGGAGAGAAAGTGTGTAGCCTTCTGCCCACTGCATGGTATTGGGTGGTAGGTTGGGGTGACTGGGGCGATGGGAGGGGGGAAAGGATGTGGAGAAAAGAAGGCGAAAGGAAATGGAGGGCCCATCCCTATTTGGGTGGGGTGCACCTCATCTTTAATTTGTTTGGAGGGCCCATTCATTATTTTTTCTGAGTAGGGTTACACTTTTTATTATAGATAGAGGGAAACGGATGGAGATAGAGATGTGGTGGCTCAATATCACATATTCTTTCACCTCTACAAATATCTGCTGTCACTCATGGGACACCCTGCAATAGTATAAGGACGACATGGGCTATGCTGACAAATTAATGTGACTTACCTGTTGGTGACGACGATGGTAGGAATGAGACCTCGGCATGTTTTAGTGTTCGACATCATCTCCTTCCCCTGGTGTGGGTGGGGCCAACCTTGGTAACAACTTGTGTATTCTCCGTGACTACCAGTAATGGTAGTCACTGAGAATTAATTACTGGTGTACCCATCAGTCTCACCGTCGTAGCCATGAACGGCAGAGATATGGTCGTTGTAGTGCTTTTATTTACCCGTTACACATCTCTCACCATGCTTAATAATATTAACTATCTTCATGACATTCTTATTGTTGTCAGTGATTGCGGAATTCACGATGTTATGCTCCACCTACACACAGCCTGTTACGAGACTAACCCCCACCTCCTTTATCCCCCCTCCCCCCCCCCCCCACACACTACAGTGAGTGCCATCTGTTGGCCGACTATAGCATTTCCCCCAGCTGTTTCGAAACTTCAGACTCAAGGCTATTCGAATCCTCACTGTGGTTGGGTAGTGGACACGACTTTGGTGCATGATAGTACATTAAGGTAGAGAAAAAGGTCCTTATTTTTTTTATCTTTTCTCAGGATCAGCGCCATTAGCGTCCTCTTGTATACCACAGGACCATTGTCGTCATTAATCTCGTACATAATACAAAAATAAATCCAAATTCTTACTTTTTCTTTTCTCAGGATGAACTTCGACATTTTTCTCGCATATACTCCAAAAAAAATCCAGAATCTGATAATTTCTGTCCATAGGACGAAAGTCGTTATTATTCTCGTATATACTAAAAATAATATGTATTTAAATAACATAAGGTACACTCGCAACTAAAAGTACCTGTGCATACTGTAGTGTGAACAATTTGAGACCAGTGACGATAGGTATTGGGAAAGGCGAGTTGTTCCAGCCGTATGTTGGCAGCCCTGATTGTCAGCCATATGGCAACACCTTGTGGAGGGGGGGGGGGGGGTTATGAGGATACACTTCCCGACATATCACAGTGTAGTATACGTATCGTTTCGAAAGTCGTCGATCCCACCCTGCACCGATACTTTTTGGTGAGAGTGTACAATAACACACACATGCATAAAACACACTTCCACATACACACATACTACTACTACTACTTTGCTGTCACTCGGAATCGAGTATGACGATCATCCAGCTATGATACAATGATATGAGTTATTAAGGATGTCACTTTCGTTGGTGAGTTTTGAGGTGACTAAAGAAACCAATACGGGACTTGCTGCATCGGTTGTATTCGTTGCACATGTGGAGGGCTCCATCTACTGCTGGAGGGGCGGTGGCAGCGTCTTTCCGGAGTTGACGCTTGTCTGCCTCGGTTTGCAGTCGGGCTAACTCGAAAATATTGACACCTTCTTGTGTGGTGCTCCTCCAAGTGTTAAGATGTGGAGTTATTGACTCCCAGGTGAGGAGGTCAGTTTGGCACTTTTTCAGGTTTGTCTTAAGACTATCCTTATACCTTTTCAGTTGCCCACCAGCGTCATCTTTACTATTTGTTAGGTGACTGTAAAGAAGCTGCATTGGCAGGCTACTGTCGTCCATGCGGGTAACATGGCCAGTCCAATGTAGTTGTTCATGGATAATGGTAGCCTCGACGCTCCTACAGTTGGTGTCAGCAAGAATACTGGCATTTGTTCTCTTGTCTTCCCAGCAAACTCGGGAGGATGGAAGGTAGACTACGTTGGTGAAAGTTTTCAAGTGCCTCGAGGTGCCTTCTGTATGTGACCCATGTGTCACTGCCTCAGTAGGGTGGGGAGGACCATTGCTTGATATACGTGCAGCTTTATAGATAATATCTGCTCCCTACAACTGAAGACACGATTTCGGAGTCAGCCAAAGGATTGAGATGCACATCTGATCCGATGCTGAATCTCTTCATCGATGTCTGCGGTGGTGGACAGGTGGGAGCCGAGATACCGAAAGTGGGCAACATTAGAGAGGGTAGTACCGTTAAGCTGGATGGATGGTGGATGTGTGTCTGAGCCAGGGGCAGGTTGAAGAGAATCTGAGTCTTACGTACATTCACCTCAAGGCCGAAGTGTGCATAAGCGTCTGCGTAGCTGTTCAGGATCTCCTGTAGGTCGTGTTCAGTTTGAGCAGCAAGGGTGAGGTCGTCTGCATACTGAAGTTCAGTAATCCTTGACCACCGAAGGGTCAAGACGTACCTGGCGCTCCTCTCCGAGCAGCCAGGTCAATTGTTAAGTTGGCCCATACCAACCCCCTCCCCTGAACCCTCCTCCCCACCGGAATATCAACAAGTTCTCGCCAGAAGTTACAATTTCATTTAGGAAAGGAACGGAACCCGTGTTAAACAGAGGTGAACAGTGGTGAACAGTGCTTAAGTCAGTGAGAACAACTCAACAGTAACAGTCGTACCCAAGTTAACCTTCACACAGTGAGGTCCCAGGTACCCAGTGATAACGGCCCGTGAGACCCAACAACTACCACCGATGTGTTAATCCGTCTACGATAGGAAGGCCTAAGACCACACCTCACTCATATAACACCATCTGTGAGGGAATTACTACACCACATGTCCCCCATAACACCATATGTGAGGGAATTACTACACCACATCAAGTCCCTCATAACACCATCTGTGAGGTAATTACTACACCACGTCAGGCCCCTCATAACACCATCTGTGAGGGAATTACTACACCACGTCAGGCCCCTCATAACACCATCTGTGAGGGAATTACTACACCACATGTCCCTCATAACACCATATGTGAGGGAATTACTACACCACGTGAGGTCCCTCATAACACCATCTGTGAGGTAATTACTACACCACGTCAGGCCCCTCATAACACCATCTGTGAGGGAATTACTACACCACGTGAGCTCCCTCATAACACCATCTGTGAGGGAATTACTACACCACGTGAGGCCCCTCATAACACCATCTGCGAGGGAATTACTACACCACCTGAGTTCCTCCTAACACCATCTGGGAGGGAGTTACTACACTACGAGTTTGCTGTTCAACACCTACATTAATCTGTATGTTCACTGTATGTTCCTTTACCTTTCTCTAATGAAGGCTTTTGTTAAACCACCAATGTATGTAATAAGTCATTTATGTCCAATGTATATTTTCAGCCTTCGGGCTGCAGAATTTTTTCAATAAACCGTTAATTATTATTATTATTATTATTATTATTATTATTATTAATGGAGGCTGTCGACACCTTTGTTCTTGTCTGGAGTCGTCTTATGTTGAAAAGACCTCCCTTCACCCGGTACTCGATGTTCACCCTGCTGGCTAAATTGGCACTGGCACAAGTAAGGAAGGCAGCCAAGAAGATGGAAAAGAGAGTTGGTGCCAGGTCACACCCTTGTTTAACCCCTGTTTGGATGGGTGCCGTTGTGCAGGATACTGCTGTTCATGCCATCATGGAGTTGCCTCACAATGGCGATGAATTTTGGCGGGCTTCCCTGATGACTGAGTCGAAGGCCTTGGTTAGGTCGATGAAAGCCATGTACAGGTTCTCTGCACTTTTCATGTATCTGGCGGGCAGCAAAGATCATGTCAGTGGTGCCACGTGATGGTTTAAAACCACATTGAGATTCTGGGAGGAAGTTTTCCTCCTCAGGAAGAAGTCTGTTTAGGAGAACTCGGGCGATAATCTTGCCAGCTACGGACAGCCGCGAGATTCAACGGTACTTGCCACAGTCTGACCGGTCTCCCTTGTTCTTATAAATATTGATAATGGAGGCGTCCTTAAGAGCTTAGGGGATTTCCTCCTTTCCCCATATATTCTCCAGGAGAGAGTGAAGATGGCTGGTAAGCAGAGGTCCTCCTGTTTTATACACCTCGGCTGGGATTCCATCAAGCCCAGAGACTTTGTTATTTTTCATCTGTTTGATGGCAGTAGTTCCCTCATCCAGGGATGGAGGCATAGCTGAGGTGGGTCAGCTGTGGATGCTGAGGGACCTGAGGTTGTCAGGACATCCACATCGGTGTTTCGGTTGAGCAATGAATGGTAGTGCTCTTTCCAGCGCTGAAGGAGGCCTTCATTGTCTTTAATTATGAGGTTACCGTCAGATGAGCGGAGGGGAGCTGCGCCACGAGTGACTGGCCCATAAAATGTTTTAGTCGAAATGAAAAATTTGCTCATCTTGTGCTGATTTGCAAGTTTTTGTGCCTAACATGCTTTATTTTTAAGCCAGTCATTCTTTAAATTGCGAAGTTCCCGCTGGGCTGCCGCTTTCTTCTTGCTGAAGGTTATCAGCTTTGATCCGAGACTGAGGGTTGTTCTGCTGGGTCATTTCCATCAAACCAGTCCTGGTGTATTCTTTTGATCTGGCAGAGGGTCTCTCTGCAGGTTTTTATCATAACAGTATTAAGAGTGTCCCATTCGGCACTGGGATTCACGTTGTTTGCTGTTGGGTTGTTTGTAAGCCCATGTTCGAGCTGCTCTCTGCTGAATCCTGTCGACACTTAGTATTAAAACCTCTTTTGGAGGCTTGCTACCTTCGCCGTTTTGGGGCGGTGTGAAGTGAGAGCTTGGACCTGACAAGTCGATGATCAGTGTCACAGTGGTCTGAGCCACCCATGGCACCGGTGATGATGACATCTCGGCGATTTCTTTCTCTGACAATGATGTAGTCAATGAGATGCCAGTGTTTGGATCGTGGGTGTTGCCACCAACCCTTGAACTTGTTGGCCTGCCTAAACAAGGTGTTGGTGATAGTGAGGTTGTGTGCACGCACTTGCTGAGGTGGAGTAGGCCGTTGGGATTACACTTGCCAAGTCCATTTCTCCCTGTGGTTCCCTGCCAAATTTTAGCATCTCTGCCAACTCTGACATTGAAGTCGCCAAGGAGCACAGCCTTGCCTTCTCTGGGGATAGAGGTTAGCACTCTGTCGAATTTGGTATAAAAGGCCTCCTTGATGTCATCCTCTGCATCCAGTGGTGGGGCGTATGCACTGATGAAGAAGGCATGACGTGAGTGATTCAGTAGGACTCTAAGCGTGATGGGGCGCTCGTTGATCCCAATAGGGATTTCAGTTAGCCTGTGTAGGATGCGTTGGTGGATAGCAAAGCTAACTCTATAAATGCCGTTTCTCTCCGGGAATCACTGACGGCTGCTATGTCAATGTTATACCTAGCCAGCTCTTTTACCACAAGGGCGGTTCTTCTTTCAGGACGCGCATTTGTGCCAGTATCCAGTAGGGTCCTGACATTCCATGCAGCGACCACAGAGTATGTTTTTTTTTGGGGGGGGGGGGGGGGATCAGTGATTTTGGTTTTGTTTTCGACTGCATAAAGATAACCTTACTGGGTGCGGTTGCCCAGTCAGGTTGGGTTTTTAGGCAGGCTATGTTTAGGGCACCTTTTCTAGCCCCATCCCCATGTGGGGTGAGCAGAGTGGCTCCCCGAAAGGCCTGCTCAGTCGCACAGACAGGACCGGATTGCACTGCTGCGTAGATCCCAGTGCATAAACGCCCATCTTATCTGTGCCGCCCATGAGCATATTTGTGACTCAAGACTCCCGGCAGTCATCTCTGCCTGTCTCCATCGCCAATCGTCCATCGCCATAGGACTTTTGGGGTGTATAGGGGTTTGATAATGATGAGAGGTATGGTGAGCTGGGTGATAGCTGCAAGTGAGTTGATTTATATGGTGAGGCAGGAGCGCAGGCTGCAACCACACATCTTGGCTCTCCCTTTTCCTGATCCAGTGGTGCAAGTGTTGCAACGACTGGGGAGAGGGAGAGTCTTAATGTACTTTTTTTTTCCCGGGATTGGCCCACCCAGGCACAGGTCACTGACCCACATCGGGGCCTGGGGGGCGAAAATGTAATAATTATTCATAGTAAATAAAATTTATAGTAAAAATAAAATAAAATAATAATAATAACACTGTAATAATAATAATAATAATAATAATAATAATAATAATGATAATAAAGAACTACAAAGAAATACAAAAATGAAAAAGAAAATCAATAGTGAGAAACGCTATATGTATGTTGTGTTGTCAAGTAAGAGAAACAATTGAGACCCGTTAGCCCAGTTTGTTGGGTTTCGCCTAAGTAGCCTGTCCATCAGGCATTGCCTTCGTCCGTCGATGGAGTTGTTAGGTTTCCATGGTGGTCACCTCTTCCGCTTACACCGTCGTTGGGGTCTTGTTGGAGCTCTGTAAGCATGTCTGGCTGATGTGGGGTTCCACCGCAGATTTTTCGTTTGGGATGTAACGCCGTATTATTAAACAACATCTTCCCTTGAAGAGGGTCGTCGTGTTTCAGCCCGAGTTTTAAACTATATGAGTCCTGAGGGACACCGCAGTACAGTACTTAACGGGGTGGTGTGGCGGTAAAATTAACTAATTCCAATAAAATTAATTTATAATATTGGAATTAGTTAATTTTACTGCCACACCCCCCCCCCCCCCCCCCGTTAACTACTGTACTGCGGTGTCCCTCAGGACTCATATACTTTAAAACTCGGGTAGAAACAAGACGACCCCATTCAAGGGAAGATGTTGTTTAATAAGACGGGCGCTCTCGTAGTCTTATACCTGCCAAGGCTAATCCGCAAGGTAGCGGGGCGGTGGTTGATAGGCGCCAGGACGTGTCCACATGGCAGTGGGTCTATGCGCCGTCCCTTTGGGGACCACTGCTACTCCGAGATCCCCTGCTGATCTAGCCTGGGCCCACGAGGCACCCAGTTACCGTGTGTTGTCTTGATGGTGAGGAGGCTGTGTACTGGCAAGGGAGGAGTTATGCAAGTTGCTTGCCTGGTCGCCACGAGAGCTAGCCAGCGGTGGCAGCTGAAAGCGAGAGTGAGCAAGCAGTGCTTGTACTCTAGACGCATTTCACCAATCAAACAGACACACATACACACACAAACTAAATCCAGCTTGAATGAACGAGAGCTCCCCTGGTGTTCAACTCTGGTACTAACGGTGCTCTACGTTCATCCTTGGCTTAACCTCAGCGTGGTGCGCCCATAAACTGGTTCTCACGAGACTCACAACACCTTTGTCAAATTTTCCTAGAGTGTTTTTGTTTTCTTCCTCCAATATCTTATGAACCTTTGATGATTTGTCTCGATTGTTTGTGTGTTTGATTGTTTGGTGTTTGTTTATTGTTTGTTTGTGTGTGTTTGATTGTATGGTGTTTGTTTATTGTTTGTTTGTGTCTGTTTGATTGTATGGTGTTTGTTTATTGTTTGTGTGTCTGATTGATTGAATGGTATTTGGTTATTGTTTGAGTGGTGTTGGGTCTGTTTGTTCTGGTGATTGTTTTGTTTGTGTTTAGTGTTTGTTTGGTGTTTGTATTATGAGCCATGTTTTTGACCTGACCTAACCTAACCTCTTTAATTTCGACTTCATCGTATTCATTAATAGTATAATAATAATAATAATAATAATAATAATGATAATAATGATAATAATAATAATAATAATATTAATAATATTAATAATAATAATAATAATAATAATAAATAATAATATTAATAATAAATAATAATAAATAATAATATAAATAATAATATTAATAATAATAATAATAATAATAATAATAATAATAATTATATTAATAATAATAATAAAAATTATAATATTTTTTATCATTGCCAACATCTTCCTTATCAATATTATTATTATCAACATCATCATCGTTTTATTATTATTATTACTATTATTATTATTATTATTGTTATTATTATTATTAATAGTATTATTATTATTATTATTATTATTATTAATATAGGAGAATAATATCTAGTTAGAGGCGGTGGAGATACAACACACTGTACACCAAACCTTCAGTACACAAGGAGGCAACATGGCTGACACCATTTGACCACCTTTACTCTCCCCACTTGTAAGGTTAGGTTTGGTACCCATCCACAGCTGGGTGAGCTCTGGGTGCCCTGGACAGAAGCATGCTAAACTAATTTATCCCGAATAATAATAATCAGACTGGCCTATATAACTTTCTCGTCTTTATTATTATTATTATTTTTTTTATCATATTTTATTTATTTTTTGCCTGATGGTAATAATAATTTTTAATGTTAATCTTTATGGTAATTAATTCACCATCACAACATAACTTTAATATACCTACATTAAGTGAGGCTATGTTACCTTAGGTTAGGTTGAATTAGGCTAGGCTAGGTTAAGTTAGGTTATATTAGGCTAGGCTAGGTTAGGTTGCATTAGGCTAGACAGGGCTAGGTTTGGTTAGGTTACATTAGGCTATGTTAAATTAGGTTTCAGGTCAGGTTACATTGGACTAGGCTAGGATAGGTTGAATTAGGTTCGGTTAGGTTTTAGGTCAGGTTACAGTAGGCTAGGCTAGGCCAGGTCTTGTTAGGTTAGGTTAAATTAGTAATGATACGATTCATTTACAGTCAGTATTACAGGTATCTACAACATGACAAACCAGTAGACACACAGAACAACAAGACAGACGGTACAGTACCCCCTACGTAATGATACAACTTCCATAATTATGAAATAGAATACATAAAGACCTCTTCTATTTCTCTATTACGATAAGAGGCGTTTGTAGGATGGTATAGGATACACAAAAAGGCGAATTTGGTTCTATTTCTTTATTACGTTAAGAGGCGTTTGTTGGATGATGGAATACACCAGATAGAATATTAACCTAAAAAGCCAACAAAGACAAATAAACGTGTAAAAGGTCAACAATTATATGGTAAATGATTACTGTATCATTTCTTTCGTCGGTCAGTCAGTGGCAACGTGCTCCGCTATTCTTCGTTTTTTTCATTATTCTTCGATTCTTCTCGTTTTTCTTCGTCTTTTTTCATCATTCCTCGCCCTTTCACGTTATTCCTCGTTTTCTCTATTCCTCGCTTCTTCTCGTTATTCCTCGCTTCTCATTAGTCTTAGCTTCCTTCTACAAAGTTTAGCGAGTGTTTACCGTCCTTCTTGGCTCAAAATTGGGCTGGCTTGCACACCTTGCCACTCAGACAAGCGTCCTCGCAACATTTCTCGTTGATTTCACACTCGTAATCCTTGCTGCACTCCTGTAAATAATAAAAGATTTTCTTTGTAATAAATATGACAAATATAAACACAGCCGTTAAAGTATTGTTTGCAGTGAGTATCAGACAGACATATTCACAAGATAAAACATACCGACGGGTCTAGAACATGGGCGAACGGACAAATTAGGCGTTTAAGTGGGCATCTACCAAGATGAGCTGTGAAAAAAATTACTTCATATTAGCCATAACAACGTTTACCCCATCACCGTCTTCACTGTCATCTTTTATTGGACTGTGGATAAATTTTAGATCATTGAAACCTCCATTTAACGGACTACATGGAGAGGAAAACCATTATATCGAGGGAAGGGTCCATTAGATATGAAATCTCCTCCATCTAACGGATTATATGGAGAGAGAAGTTCGTTATATGGAGAGAGAAGTCCGTCATATGGAGAGAGAAGTCCGTTATATGGAAGTATCACTGTATCACAATAACACACACCTGACATAACTCACACATCTAAGTCAAGTATTAATTAAGAGTATGTACTCACGATCACAGCAGATATAGTCAGGGGCGCCGGGGAACGGGTCTGGGTTGACACAGAAAGCCGTACAGTCGGACGATGGTGGTGGCGGTGGTGGTAAGGTATGAGCCAATGCCACCGCCACACACGCCACCAGAACCAGCACTCGAAGACTCTGTGAGGATAGATTTAGTTAGGTTAAGTTAGGTTATGTGTAACTGAAGTGAAATCAATTTTCACATGACTATATAAAAAAAAGAATCAATATGAATATAGTGTTTTATGTATAAAATAATGGAAGGTAATTGGGTGTCAGCCGAGGGATCTGTTGAGTGTACGTGAAGAATTACACTAAAGTAACAAACCATGTTTATAGAGACTGGTAAGGTAGCTTGTCTGAGATCTCCGCTCCTAATGTTTCTCGGCCACCTCGCGTTGCTTGTATACTGAACGTCCTTCACCCCTCCGTCACCCAGTGTGTGTGTGTGTTGCCAGTGACGTCGTAACACTTTGAAGAAACTATACGTAAGAGTTGGCCAATTCTAGGGACATCTTGAGGTCATACTTATAAACTGGAGAGTAGGACATATTCTAAGGTGGGAGGTGCAATACTTGGAACATGATAAGTGTAATTATAAGTTGGATCCATCACTGCTGGCGATAACGAAAACGATTATTTGGTTATAGATAAGTTTATTACAAAATTCATTCTTTCTCTCAATATATATATATATATATATATATATATATATATATATATATATATATATATACATTATATATATATATATATAATGTGAGGGAATGGTGATGGTAATCATAATAATAATAATAATATTAATAATAATGTCCAATATTCGCCAAGACACAGGTACACAACTCCATCTATTGAATAAAACCCATACTACCCAATCAGTCGGCCAATCCCAGAGCCTGGCGGGAATGTTCAGCCAATTAAGGGCCAAGTTGTTGGGAAAATTGGTGACGGTGTGGTTTGAGGTTGTTTGCTTGTGCCTTGTCAAAGTGTTGGGTTACTCAACCCGGAACAGAGTTGATGAGCTCTGGGAAGGTGAGTGGAGTGGTCTCAAGACTTCCCTCAGCCAGAGCGCTTCAGTAAGAAAATCCTTCATTTGTATATATTATATTCTGTTGTTATTTGCTTATGTTTTATGGGTTTATGGTTCATGTCTGTGTTGGTGTTACGTTAATATGTTAGGTGTTGTTAATACTGTTGGAATTTGAAATCAAGATAATATGTTGATATGTTATTTAGGGCTCTACCCACGCCAAGGGCGGGGGGCAAAAAACGAGCATTTTCCGACGAAAATGAAGGTTAGATTCGCTTAAAACACACCGAAATACACTGGAAAAACGTATTAGTCAACCTCTTGGGACTAATGTCCAAAGGCAAAAATTTACCTCCGATTTTAGCTTAAAAAATACAAAACTACAAAAATTAAGCTTTATATGTACACTCAAATATGGCAGATACCTGTTCAATCTTGTTCAATTTGTATGAGCTACTGTGTGCACTTGCAATGTTTATAAAAAGCTATAACATAACCACATCAGGTACAGTAGCCAGTTCAGGTACAAAGATTTTTCTGTCATGTCCAAAGGCAAAAATGCATAGGGGTTGGGTGTAAATGGGACTGCCCAGCCCTGACCCTCATCTCTCGCTGAAATTTCTACCTTCTGACTATATTAAATGATAAATACTTTGGCATACATAAAAAATAGCAATAAATACACTCTATGACGTAGTTTATAATGATGTAGTGATTCAAAATAGCAGTTTACCTGTCGTTTGGGAGGCATCTTGAGGCAATAGGTCCTTCTCCTCTTGCCAGCTGATGTTAATTGTTTTTGTTTTTTCTCTGTCTTTTGTTTCTCTTGTTTATTCTTAGTTATTGGCATCTGTATCTATAAAATTTGTATGTAATTCTTTTTTTTTTCAATTTCCGTGGAGGACATTGTTACTATATTTATAATATATGTTAATATTATTGTCCGTGAGGTGGTATAATTGGTCGAGTTTGTCTTAGTTCAAAGACTATATAAGATAGTCTTTGGTCTAATTCCTTGTTATAGATAATTTGCTTTCCTTAACTTTCTAAATTAATTAGATGAGTTAATTTATGCTGAACCACATTTTGAATATTATTTATAGTTTATCTACATTCTTGAGATGTGCCAATTTATTTGGTTGTTAATTAGCTATTGTTAACCTCGTAGGAATAATTAAACATAAGAATTAATATTATAGGAGAGTTGACAGATTATATCACTTATTCATGAAGTTATTGATCATTGGGTTAATATTTTTCTTTACATATATTAGTTGCTGTTTTCGGTGGTGTGTGGTCCGTGATAAGTCTGAAGCTCGAGTGTTTTATCGTGTTTTAATGCGAGTGTTAAGAGGTATATTGATAATTAGTTCTAGAGAATGAAAGATACAGATAGCAGTGGTGATTTTAAGGTGTCAGGTAACCGGAAATTGCAGTGATCAGTGATTATGAAGGGAGTAATTCCATTCTGCAATCTTCCCGCGCACTTGTATTCTATCAGAGGATATTGAAAATTGGTCTAAATTTTAAGCCATGCAGTGTGTGTGTGTGTGTGTATGTGTGACCTAGAAATATAATTATTGATAATGCACAACCCATTGAATATCTGCATCATTTCTTGACCGATGACATTGTGAATAAGGTAGTGAAAGAAAGACATATCTGTGCGGGATGAGTCCTACCAGAGAAACATGGGTACTAGGTCGTTTGCGAGAGAAGCGTCATTGAAGAAAAGTATCTTAGTATTGTGTAAACTATTGTTTCCTAAGAAAAAAAATCACGAGATTCAGCACACACACTTGTAAATAAAATGGAAGAAGGCAGTTTATAAAAAAAAAAAAAAATATATATATATATATATATATATATATATATATATATATATATATATATATATATATATATATATATATATATATATATATATATCTTGATAAAATCACACGGGAAAATGGAAACAACGTGGGGATTAGTGGATGTCATCATTTTGACCTGACCTCATGTTTTTAGGTCACCCTGTATATTTAAGCCTCTCTCTGTCCATGTAATCCAGTTGCCTCTGAAGATGTCTTGAATAAAGACGAAAGCTAAGGTACTCCGTTGTTTCCATTTTCCCGTGTGATTTTATCAAGATTTATCTTATCCACGTTTTCATTGTGAATTTTCATAATATATATATATATATATATATATATATATATATATATATATATATATATATATATATATATGTACTGTATATATATATATATATCACAGGATGACTAAAAGATATCAATAACACCGCATTAGCTACAGGAACAATACTAGCCACAATAGGGAGCATGAGGCGGTGAACGAGGAAGAGTGTGAAAAAAATAATGTTGCGGCATACGAGGTGATGACGGTTCCTGGAAGACAGTGGATAATGAAGTCATGGGGCGGGGCACTCACACCCCGGGGCTAATATTTAGGAAAACAAGAGACGAAAGCTGCACTAAGAACAGATGTTTTTTTTTTTTTAGAAACTGTACTATATTATAGATGTCACTTCAACCTTTTGTACTATTTGTTATGTATATCCAGGTTTAAGAAAGCGTTAAACCTTACGAAGGGAAAGAGAGTGAAAAAACAAAGAAGGAAAATAGTTACATTACAGAAGTAAACATATCCAAAAACATTAGGTAACACACAGCCTCCAACTGTCCCAAGTTTCATAACTGAATGACCCAACTCTCATGGTGCATTGCAATTCTATTTGGGTTCCGTGGTGCTCCAACGACTGGCAAAGACCAAGCAGTAAACTGGTGCCGTCACCCACAGCAACTCACCAAGAGGGATTAGAACGTTTATAATAGCATAGTTTATACTACAGAATATTTATAAGCACTTCAACGGACATTACTCTACCATGTGCATATGTTGATTCAGTATATGTCCGTCCCAGTAGACGCCACCACCTGACTCTTCATTACTGGGATATGGTCTGACCATTATATGTGGGCCACTTACATGAGGTGTGGTCAGTTATGTGGGCCATTAACATGAGGGAGGATCAGTTATGTTGGCCACTAACATG